>JAUTXX010521323.1:0-11412 GCA_032273605.1 Panulirus laevicauda | reverse complement strand
CGAACAACAACTGACTCACTTCCCAAGCTCTCTCATCCACAACAGACTGCATACTTGCCCCTCTTTCCAAAACTCTTCCATTCACCTCCCTAACAACCCCATTCATAAACAAATTAAACAACCATGGAGACATCAAACACCCAGGAAATTATAATTACTAATACATTTGGGAAAAACAATTACATTATAATCAAAATTACCACAAAACAAAATCAATCAAAATCAAAATTACAATTACAATTTCCCTAATTTGGAGAAAAAATTATTTTCATAAAGAAACTCTAATTTTGCACTGTAAGGTTATCACAAACTATTTTGAGAACAAAAATAAAGATTTCATTTTAGTAGATGTTGCAGATGGTAACTAAAAAGCTGGAGGTTTTTCAAACAATTCACTATTGCACTTTATCAGTAACAATGAACAGAAAGAAGTGACACCAAGCTGAGAACTGTTAGCACTGAAAAAATTTCCAGCATTGTTGAAAACTTCCTCTGATGGAGCAGACATAGCAGTACACCCAATCACTTCTCTTGCAAGGCTCTTCAGTGGATGCAAAGCTTGGGAAACATTTTTTCCAGTATAGCATTGGATCCCTTGAAAATACCAGAGTTCCTTCCTCTACATATTATTTCAACGAAAGACTCACTGAAACTGTGCTTCCCTCTGATCCCCATTATTAAGCATTTTGGTATGAAGTAGAAAAGTCTGGGTCTTTTGGATTCCGGTAATCATTCTGCTAGATCATCCTTGTTACTTTATTCATCCACTGCTGATGTTGAACCCTTCTGAACCACCTCCAATTCTTTTAGCATTTCCTTTACCATATACCAGAACTTGGTCCTTCTGCTCTTGTAATGGAGGCCAGTCCAGTTTGAATCTAGGATCCAAAAAGGCAGCTACAAGAACAACTCTCATTTCCATGTATGGATCCAACCTTTTCTTCACAGAGTCCAACAGGACTGTAATTGAGTGTTATGATTTTGAATTAGATTCTTCAGTGAGTGTTTAAGTCCCTGAATCACTGGTCTAATAACAGATATGGTCACCTCTGCCCCTCCACAACTTCTATGGCCTCCTGAAAAGGTTTGAGGACAATCACTAGTGCCTTCAAGCATAAATCTCCACTGACATGATTTCTTACTTCTCTGCTCTTTCTGGGACAGAAGATCAGATGCATCATTCACCTCTGCAGGGTTCTTGAATTCATATAATGTTTTGTTTTTGTTATCATCGAACTGATATTTTTGTTAGGGTAGGGTAAAGAGATCAAAAGGGTGGACTTAAATAGTTGATAATCAAAAAGTACTGCTACCAGCTGTACTTTTCATAAATCATATCGCTATCGCCATTATTTTCTTTTTATCAGTACCACTGCCACTTTTACTTTAAAAGTACCACTTGCCCACCTTTGCATTTACAAGGTTATCAGTACCACTTTCTTCCCCTTTCACAATTACAATTAAATTACAATTACTTGACCACTTAATTACAATTAACTAAATTTCTTTTTCAATTACAATTACAATATTTCTGTAATTAATTACATTTCAACTGAATTAAAATTACAATTACTCTAACTCTGCCTGGTATCCATTTTATAGGGGTGGGTGAACAGCTGGGTTGACCGTGGACCAACTGCTATAACCAGGATTTGAACCTATGTGTTCAACCCTGGGCGGCACATGAATGCATCAAGGCCAGGATGCTAACCGCTACACCGTGGAATGGAAAATGGAAAAGATCTTAATAACAGTTCATGGGTGAAAGCATCAAACCCAGAAAAGAACATCAACAATCTTTTGTCTTATTCCTTAGTCTGGGACAAAAAACTTGCTCTGGAATTTGGACTCACTTTTTCTTTCAAATCCACTGATACTTTCAGAGTGAAACATCTAGTGTCTATCATGAAATCCCCTAATAATGCCAACCGAAAATGTGATTTAATATCTGGTTCAATTCTAAGTGCCCTGGCCAGTGATAACGTTTCCAAGTGTAGTGACATGCCACATAGATTCCAGAGAGCAATTACAAATCTCAAGAAAAATAAAGATATTCACATCACAGAATCAGATAAGACTAGACAGTTCGTGATTTTGAATACAGTGGACTATAAACATAAACTTCAGGAACTTTTAAATGATAGTGAAACATATGAAAGATTTACATGCACTCTCCTTAGTAATAAAGTAGAGACCCTCAACTCTAGACTTAACCAACTGTTAAATAAGCATCAGGACACTCTTTTAGTCAGTAAGGATGGTTAATCCCTCTCTTCCTCATATATAAGGTTTCCCTAAAACTCACAAAGATGGATGTCTCCTCAGACCAATTGTCTCCTCTGTTAATTCCTCTAGTTAAAAATTATCCAAATGATCAGTGAAACACATTAGCAATGTTCATGGAAAAATCTCTCCATCGCATGTTATAAACCAGTGGATGCATGACATTTCTGCTCTTTATCACTGCATAAATGGGGTCAATCTGACCCCATCCAATATTTTTCAATATCTGAAGGAATAATATAAACTAATGTATAGGATGCAACTGTATTACACATGATATCTAATAATTGATGCACGAACTGCAATCATTTTGAAGCAAAATAATAATAATCTAATGAAAAACATAGCAACTTATAATTGAAAACTTGTCTCCAAATCAACATGAAACATCACTGTGTGGTCTATTTCACCACATGAGTGACATGTTATAAAATACCGTTCAGGGCATACAAATTACAACACAGCTTGCATGTTGCACTAGTTTTTCTATCTTTATTCCTTAGGCACACTGAAAATCTTGAATGTTTACTTGAAGAAACAGATGCTGTAACTCTGTCTTGTCCTGAACTACATGAAGCAGCACCATCATTCCTGGTTTCCCTATACTTGTGAGTTAAAGCCATGCCCAGTTCACTAAGTAAAAGTCATCTGCAACTTTTGCCCATGATGATCCAGAAGCGTGTATGTGAAGAGAAAAAAAATGCACTGAAGAATGCCACACCAACCAGGGTACACCAAACGGGAACATGCCATCTCCTACTCGTGTATTTGACACTACATACCAACTCTCATCTACACAGTCAACACCTTTAGTTGAATTACAATACATCATCACCTCTGGTTTCATTTTGTTACAATCAATTAATTTCTTATCTTTGTTTTGGCTCAACAGTAAAAAATATTCTTATTTTTCTTGGCCTTATATGACACTATGGGCAAAAACACTTTCAATCATTTTCTTCTGCTTTCCCTCCCACAGTTCCTTTGGCACTTTCCTTCTGCTACCACGAATAGTTCTTACAACATTTTTGTGATGGAAGCTCTCTCACTATTTTCAAGCTGGTGAAAAACTCTCACATCTGACATTTCTTCCTGCTCCATGAAAGTGAGTTGTGAGCTTTAGCACAACAGGTTTGAATTCCAGAGGGAACAATGGCTCAATGCAAACAACAATTGCAGTATGAAGCTGAGTTTCTGAAATAACGCTACACTGAGCTGAGAGAGAGATCAAGGAATATCCATTATCAGTGTATCCAGTGCCTTTAAGTCCTCACCAATGAATCTATGGAGGAAAACAAACTAAAACGTCACTTATATTCAGTTCATCCAAACTTTGTTGAAAAGCCACTAAGTAATTGGAAGGATAAGGAAGAGCAGGTGAAATGAAATTGGACTGATGCTCCTTCAGATCAGCTTTTCCTTTGGAGAAAGCTTCCTTGGCATCCTTTGAAGTGGCATGGTGCACTGCAAAATGCAAAAAGCCTCATAACATTGGAGAGCTGGTAAAACCAGTAGCAGTAGCTGTAATGAAAACTAATTGTGGAGAAGCAGAAATGGTTGCTAAGAAGGTTGAATTGGTGCCACTTTCTAACAACAGCATCAGACATCAAATTAATCTCATATACTTAGATATTTTGGATCAACTAACTGTGGCACTAAAAAAAGCAGGAAAATTTTCAATGAAGATAGATGAAACTGTGAACATTGCTGGCAAATCTCAACTCATGGTTTTTGTGATGTATAGAGATGACAGAATTCTGAAAGAATTTCTGTTCTGTAGTACCCTGTCAACAACCACCACTGGAAGAGACATCTTTGTTATGCTGGACAATATTCTTCAAGAAACACAACTCAGACTGGTTGAATTGTTTGGCTTTGTGTACTGATGGAGCTTCATCCATGATGGGAAGTCATGTAGGTTTTGTCACTCGCATGAAAGGAGAAAACTCTTGTCATTGATATTTCACTGTTTCTTACAACAGGAAAACTTGGCCTCTCAATGCCTCCAGCCAAGACTCAATATGACTGAAAAATGTTATCCAAATTGTAAATTTTATCAAAGCTTTGAACACGCATTTTCCATAAAATGAGTGAAGAGATGGGATCACATCACCAGGACTTACTTTTCCACTCTAATGTCTGCTGGCTGTCTCATGGGTGCATTTTTGGATGGGTTATTGAACTAAAAACTAAAATAGAAGTTTTCTCCAAGAGAAGAAGCATACACTGGCTGACTGCTTCAAAGATCCTGCTAAGGTGGCAAAGCTAGCATATTTGGGTGACACCTTCAGGCACTTGAATGAACTGAAATCAGATATGCAAGGCAGAAATCATACTATAAAGGACATTAGTGAAAAAATTGCCTCATTCAAGTAGAAACTTGCACCTTGAAGAGAAAGATTAGCCAAGGGGAAATGGCTGCTTTTCCAGAAATGAGTGCAGTCCTGGAAGATTCATCAGAGGTAGCCCTTGCTGGTGTTGAAATGGTTTTTCAAGATCATTTGAAGACGTTTCAGGAGGATATGGACAGATATTTGCCAGAAATTGTCGACCTCTGTCAATGTAGCTGGGTTAGGAATGTGTTCAGTGAGAACGTCAGTGAAGTTGGAGCAGATATCCCTGGTTTTAAAGTATTTATATATCTCTGGGAAGATCAGATGCATAAGCAACGTTTTGAAAGTCTCTAGTACTCTAAATTCTGGGCTCAACTCAAGGATAAGCCAATCCTGACTCATGAGGCTGAAAAGTTTCTTCTTCCTTTTCCAACCATATACTTCTGTGAAAAAGGGTTTTTAACTCGTGATGATCAGGACTAAAGCAAGAAACCATCTGAATCCTCAGCACGATTTCCACTGTGTTCTATCAACCAACATAAAGCCAAATCTGGAAAAACTTGCCCATATAATGAAGGAACATCATGGTAGCCACTATAATGCTACATGTTTTCTTCCTTTTAAACTTTGACAATGGAGTCCATTTGAAGCAAGAAATCAAATTCCTGTCATTTGTGCAATCACAGAAAAGCATCATCGTGGTAACCTCAGTTTTTGTTTACTAAATCCATAAGTAAAGAATCAACAGTTAGAAGGGCTCACTCATGAAGCAGGGTCATAGTTGCGAGGCATAAGTTTTGTTTTTCTATGCTTGCCTGATTCTGCAAGAAATTACATTTGCATGAAGTTATGCCTTTCATTTTCTTTGATCAATATAATATAGAAATTTATTGATTATAAAATCAAAGTAAAATTCAGTAAAATTTATTGGATAACACTAAAGGAAGAAACACTGAAACTACGTTTCTGCCCTGAGGGTCATCAGGCCAAAAAATTCTGAGTTCAGGGTCACGTCCAAATAAGTTTGGGAAACATTGCTCTAAAGGACCAAAGATATCCCTTTCCAAGTGGTACACATAACAGTGGCCCTTCCCTGTAAAGACCACGTCCATAGCGGCACAACAGAAGCTTTTCACCAGTCCCCTTTCTGACTTCCAGGAAAAGATGATCTTTTACTGTAGGGTGGCCCTTAAATCCTTCTTCCCTAGGGATGACTAAGTCAAGCTCCTTCAACTGAGCCTCATCTTTGGCAGGGGGATGGAGAAAGTTGAGGTGCACTTCAGGTCATCTAGCACTTTATACTAAGCCCAAAGGACATGAAAAGCCATTTACGTCCTGGAGATCATTTTTTTCAAGGAACATGTCACCCTCAACGATAGGGAAGAGAAATATATCACAGACCTCAGTCTCTCTGTTGCTCTACTCTACTGCAAGCTTTGGAACCTGCCAATGACCTTAGCCTGATCTCTGCTTTAACAGCTTACCCTGAACATTGTTCGGCTGATGTAGTACTGAAGGCCATACACTGCCACCTCTAGCTCTTGGCTGAAGAGTGGGTCCAACTCTCACTTGGATGACAGGGTGAAGGCTAACATGGCAGAGAACATGAAGCAGCCAGTAAAGTCTATGCTTGAAAGACTGAAAGATAAGAGATTCAAGCCAAATACTGCCTGTGTACCCAATGAACCAAAACGTTTTTAACATTCTGAACATCATTAGGAAGGAAAAAACGTTTTTAACATTCTGAACATTATTAGGAAGGAAAAGATGGTGGTGTTCCTGACTGAAGCCTTAAGGTGAGTGGTTCAACAAACCAGTGTACCACAGGAGTTAACGGAGTATGCATGAGAAATGAAGGTTATGAATGATTGTGCTGTCTGAGGAGTTGCACCAATTCAGAAGTACAATGCCACAACCACATAAAATGAAAATGAAAAAAAATTTCTTCTTACATTCAATCTCAACAGGAAGACCATATCAACATCTAAACCAGACCTCAAGACTTAGACCTAGATGGGTAAAATAAAATGTCATGCATTTAGTCATCTGTCTTGCCTATTACTGCATAGTGAAATTCATCATTACCATAGTACCTTTCTTTTCTTAATGTGTAGTCTTTATAAGAATTTGGATGTTTTTCCATTCCAAAATATCAAGTCAACTTTTGGTGTTACCCTTAAATATCAATGAGTTCAAATTTAGCTTACACATTCCTTTAGTAATATCGTACTTAAAATTATCTGGCAGCCCAAAAAACTAAATGAATCTCTCTTAACCCTTTAACTCCTGACATGCTTCCTTTCCAACCCTGTGATATGAAATTTTTCAAGTTGTTATAAAATATACATAACTTTGACATTCTAAAGATATTAATATCAGATGTTTAATTCATTCACTTTTTTCACTCTGATCATATCCAGATGTTTTGCAAATGTTTCAGCACAATATACCAACAAGTTCAGGAGTAAAGCCTGATTGTCAATTTTCACTGTGCATGTATCACTGTTTATCTCAACTCTCAATGCTAGGTCAATGTCCATGAAATCACTCTTCACACAATCCAAAGACAGATCATTGCCAAGTAATTTCGGATCTACCTGTAAGCCACTTAATCTCCTTTCTCGTAAGGTCATGCAAATGTGTTTTCACATGATCACTGTCAAATTATTCAGGATCACTTAAGCCTGGTCCTCTAAATTTACCTACAGGCTGCTCGGTCTCCTTCCTAAAAAGTCATGTGAATGTGCTGTCAATGGCATAGCTGGGGGATGACAGACTGTAGGGGAGATATTGCAAACTGCCACCTCAGCAATCACTGGGTAACCTCACAACAGGGGTGCTAAAGATGTGTAAATATACATTTTCAGGAACTGCCTGGCTCAAGCAAATATCCATCTAGCACAGTTACACGCTTAAATCTCCAAAAGCAAAACTAAATACCTAATATGGTGATCTCTTAGAAGTTACCCAGGAAATCTAAGATTGTGATTACCTCTGATAGCTTTGTTCATAGTGAACTCATACTTCTCCACACTGAAGACTATGGAAGTGATGTTTTTGAGAACAACTGAAACTGAACTCCAGAGGTACAGAGGACAAATGTAAGGAGAATAGAATTCAAGCACCTCCAAACAAGCTTGGTACAAACACCAAACTCTGCCAGAGCCAACTACTGAAATGGCGCATTGGAATCAGAAATCTCTATGGGAAAAGAAGGCAAACACTTTCTTGACTTAATAGGTCAGGCTGAAGGCTCTATGTCCTGAGGGCAATACTATGCCAAAACACCTACCATACCCTAAATAACCTAACACTCTTTAAACTGATTACTACAGGTAGAACAAAGTTCTCCAACATCAAAACAAATACCAATATACTGATATGATTTCCCTTACCACTTTCAAGGCATCATTCACTTGACCAATTAGCATTTGAATTAAACTATTTTGCTGGCTAGTAGGCACTAGTGGATCAAATGTTATTTTGCCAGCTGGTTCTCAACAGTACATTAAAAGTTATCTTGCTAATGAGTTAGCACCAAAAAGGTCAAAAGTTACTTTGCTGACTATCCCATATGTACCAGCAATCAGCATACACTTGTACTTAATAATCACTCTTATCCAAGTTAAACTTGATAAAAAAAAAGTGTGATTAGCTGAAGGGATGGCAGTTTTTGTCCATACTATCAGCATTCCAATCCCTGTAAAGGTTTTAAACCAGCCTTCATACATCGAAGATAATCATGGTCATTTGCTTTTTGGCCAAACCAAGTACTGACATGCAATGAAATCCTCGAGGGTAACATGATCCATAAAAATGCACACACAACTCAGATATTTTCACAGCAAGGTTTAACCTACTGGACCTGTCACCAGCTATATACTATTTTCAGTTTCTTTTAAGTCTCAGGTGTGTGTAAAACTGAATTTGATTCTAACTGCCCATTTGTTATTACCCCTGACATGTAAAGCTGTAATTGCCATACCAAAGGTTTGTGGTAATACCAGCTACTGTGGATTATAATGACAGAATCATCCTTGCACACTAATCATGCACAATGCATTAAACGGTGGACATGAACACTGCAACATGTAGAACAGTCATAGTACATCCAGTTTTTCAAAGCAGCACACAATAATTGTGATATGTCCAGCTGATATTTGAGTGTAGCAAGGCCTCCCAGGTCACAAATTTCAAAGACAGTTAATGTCAGAACAATAGTCATTTCACTGTCAAAGATATATTACTACTGTGGCATATAACCTCCAAATGGAGAAAGTCACCTCCAAGGGCACACTGTATTAAAAATCAGTATTGTATTAGTCCTGCATTTTATTCTTTTGCCAACAGTGTGAATAACATGCAGAATGGAATTCACCAGAAATAAATGAGGCTACTGACCATACAATCAATGTATAAAATAATGAAAATAAAAACAGCATTCAGAAGCTGGTATGGCATCCCTAAGCATTTCCCCAGAATAAAGGGTAAAATACCACTTATCTCTAGGGAGCTCAACCCCAGCATAAGTGCAAAGGAGTGATCCCAAAAAATAATCACAGCCAATCTATTCCCCTTACGAGTCAACTCTGCAAACTTCACACAGGTAACATATCGACTGATCCCACCACATCTATGGCCTTTCCCTACATTGTTTAGTAAAGTACAGCTGAACTTTGAGTACATTTATATCATCACCCAAGTACAGAAAAGGTTTATTCTTGAGGTCCTTCTTGACATTAACAGCAGTCAAGATCTTTCCTACTGGTAAGGCTAGAATTCTAGTTTGTGCATACCAACAAATCAATGGGCTACAGCTTTAAGAAAGACTTCACTGACTAATTCTACAATGAAAATCAAAATCTCAGGCATTCTGGTTAACTCTGATAGCTTCTGGGACACTTGAGATCCTTAAATGATGAAACTGCCGAAGCAAAATTTGAAACCTTAAATTATCAATACTGTTTTAAATTCCATAGTGTATCTATTTCATTTATAATCAACCTAAGACCTATTCCTATAAAAGAAACCTGGTGATACCAAGACACCTCTAAAGGCTCCAGCAGCCTAAGATTATGCTATTTCCAGTAGAAGGGAAATGTAATCTCTTTTGTAATGAGTTCTTTGATAAGAATGAGCTCCCAATAATAAGTAACTATACTTCTGTTGAGTCTATCTCAGTATGAATCATATCACTGATTGTTGTACTTGGTCTGCTATCATCTACTTTCATATCACTGACTGTTGTATACAGTCTGCTATAATCTACTTTAAATTTCTAGTCATGTTAAATCTATCAAACATGAATATAATGAAATCAGTGAGCTTTTCATAGAATTTTCATAGAACACATAATGCCCTCTACACCAGAATACAAATCTCTACCACTTGTGTGGGAGCTGGTAAATTAACCCAACTCCCACACATGTGATAGTTTCAAATCCTGCTTTTGGAATGCAGTGTGTTTTGTGAAGTGCATACCTTTGTCTTTATCAGTGCTCTCTTATAAAACTTGACTGGTCAGGTGGACTCAGCTGTTTCTCAAATGTCTGACCCATTGGTAATGGTTGGTTTTACTCCACATGTTGGGGTAATTTTACCACACCAGCATCTGAGTTCCCTTTTTTTTTTGTAGCATTATGAATAGCATGCCCACATTTGGGTTTACACACTATGTTGGTACAGTATCCATGGTTGTAAAATGCCCATTGTTTTTCATGATTTAACTGACTGAGATTCGTTACCAGGGATGTCTTGTGATCACTTTTTTGTTAAAAATATCTGTTGGACATGCGGTACATTGATATAATGGACATGGTATTTAGCTATGAATGTTGCACTGATCTCAACCACCATGCACCCACATATACATGAGTGTAATCAGCATGACAAGTGTGTATCAACAGTGCTGCAATCCTCAGCATTCAGCGTTACAAATCATAATTTGCTAATTGACATATGTCATCTTCTGGAAGACTGAAATCAACAAAGTTTTCAGGAATGCATCATTACAGTATGCTGTGGTTATACTGGATGTGGGATTTTAGATGTAGCACTAACTCCATATATCTTAAGTTTCTGTAAAGTGGAGAGGGTTTTAAAACAAGGAAAATCATAGAGAAAAACACTCAAAATCAACACTGGACAGTTTAAGTGATGCATTCATATCACTTCTGCCAAAAATCTTGTAAAAAGTACACAAATAGGAGGGACGCCTTTGGCATCCTGATGCCATTTTCTGATGTCTAAGCATTGCATGGTCATTAGAAAAATGGCCTTCCTACAGACAGCTGACCAAAAACATTCACCTAGCACTTGTTGGCTTCTTTAGAGCTTTACTTGTTACATATGTCGATATGCAAAGCGAATGATGCTGTAATAAGAAACCTTGCCTGCAATGTAGAAATGTCTATCATTCTATATTACTTGTGTATTCTAAAGAATGCTGTTGTGCCTCATAATGTTTGAGGCCAAAAATCTGAGGTTTCCATACCTGTTGGGTGAATTCAGATATCTACATTAACTTAGGCTTCGAATTAACACTTAAAAGATCTCACCCGCACAAAGTCAAATTCTGATATCTCTTTAGACATTTGAGCTCACCATTACATTGCCAACCAAACAATAGAACATGGTTGAAGATCAGTGGAATACTGTGTGTTTTTTGTAAGAATACATCAAAATACTAAGATCTTCAACAATGCAACTTTAATGTTAAATGTGCATATTGTTTGATTTCCACATTATTAACAATTTGTTCTACCACACATTTTCTCATTCCCTCGTGATCCTACCA
>JAUTXX010521312.1:0-11413 GCA_032273605.1 Panulirus laevicauda | reverse complement strand
TGTGTGTGTGTGTGTGTGTGTGTGTGCGTGTGTGTTTATCGCCGTTTCTCGCGTCAGCGAGGTAGCGCCAGGAAACAGACGAAGAAAAACCCATTTACTCATATACATACATATATACATACACGCCCATACACCTACATATACATACATATACATATCAAGATATACACATATACATACATATACATACACATACACATGCATCTACATATATACACATGTACATATTCATACGCGCTTACCTTCATCCATTCTCGGCGCAATCCCGCTCCACAGGAAATAGCATCGCCACCCCCTGCGTCAGCGAGGTAGCGCCAGGAAAACAGATAAAAAGGCCACTTTCATTTACACGCAGTCTCTAGCTGTCATTTGCAATGCACCGAAACCACAACTCCCTTTCCACATTTAGGCCACACAGACCTTTCCACGGTTTACCCTAGATGTTTTACATGCCCTCGTTCAGTGTACTGATAGTACGTCGACCCCTTTATACATCATTCCAATTCACTATTCCTTGCACACCTCTTACCCTCTTGCATGTTCAGTTCCCGATCGTTCAAAATCTTTTTCACTCCATCTTTCAAACTTCAGTTTAGTCTCCCGCTTCTCCTTGTTTCTTCCACCTCTGTCACATATATCCTCTTTGTCAACCTTTCCTTACTCATTCTTTCCATATGTCCAAACCATTCAACACATCCTCTTCAGCTCTCTCAACCATACTTTATTACCACATATCTCTTGCCCTCTCCGTATAACCCTTTCTATAGCCCATGCATCACAACCATATGATATTGTTAGAACTACTATTCCTTCAAACATACCCATTTTCGCTCTCCGAGATAACGTTCAGTCTTTCCACACATTCTTCAACGCCCCCAGAACCTTCATCCCCTCCTTCACCCTATGACTGTCTTCCACTTCCATTGTTCCATTCGCGGTTAAGTCCACTCCCAGATGTCTAAAGCACTTCACTTCCTCCAATTTTTCTCCATTCAAACTCACATCCCAATTACCTTGTCCCTCAATCCTTCTGAACCTAATAACCTTGCTATTATTCACATTTACTCTAAACTTTCTCCTTTCACACACTTTTCCAAACTCTGTACCAACTTCTGCAGTTTCTCATTCGAATCAGCCACCAGTGCTGCATCCTCTGCGAACAACAACTGACTCGCTTCCCAGGCCCTCTCATCCCCAACAGACTGCATAGTCGCCCCTTTCTCCACAACTCTTGCATTTACCTCCCTAACCAACCCATCCAAAAACAAATTACACAACCCCTGCCGCAGACCAGCTTTCACTGAGAACCAATCACTCTCCTCTCTTCCTACACGTACACATGCCTTACACCCTTGATAAAAACTTTTCACTGCTTCTAGCAACTTTCCTTCCACAAAGCATCTCTACCAACCCTGTCATAAGCCTTCTCTAGATCCTTAAATGCCATATACAAATTTATCTGCTTCTTGAAGTATTTCTCACACATTCTTCAAAGTAATCACCTGATCCACACATCCTCTACTTCTGAAACCACACTGCTCCTCCCCAATCTAATGCTCTGTATATGCCTTCGCCCTCTCAATCAATACCCTCCCATACAATTTTCCAGGAATACTCAACAGCACAGGCAAGTGAAGCCCTAAGCCATCTCATTAACACTATATATATATACCCTAGCCTGAGCCAGATACCCATCTTTTAGACCAACTCTTTGGGGTGGATGAACAGCTGGGTCGATTTTAGACCGATTGCCGCAACCTTTGATTAACTTCCGCTCCCACTGCTACGTCCATCACTAATTACCTAAAACACACTTCCTCAGTCACACTCTTCCCCTCCAAATTTCCTTACCTCTCTTTTATTTAGATCATATTTAAACTTTCACTTTTCACACACAAATTCAGGCACTAGCTTCCAGTTCCTCACTCGACTCTGTCGTCAAGATTATCAACATCTGCAAACAGCAAATGACTCGCCTCCAAGAGCAACTCCTCACCTCCAAACCACCACCAGCAGCCATCCAACGTCCAGCCTCAATAAGCCGTCAGCCAATTACTCAACGTGCACCTGAATGATTCACATCAAAATTTTCTATAACTTTCGGTGAGGTAATGATGGAACCTGAACTTCGGTACGGGATTCATCGTTTGTAAACTTTAAACAGCGGTTGGCGGTGTCGCGCCACGGGCTGACGGTCTCTTGTTTCCCATCAAAGATACCGTCACCCCATCAACTCTCGCTAACACCACAAATTCCGGGTTGTAATCTGTGGAGCCTTAAGTTCAATTGGAATCATTAAAACTTTTTGTGATTATTTAAAATCATTGGAAATTTTGGTACATATTGTACATATGGAGGAAGGTGGTATTCAGCTGTCGGAAATAGTTATGTGTGACAATACTGTGTCTCCGGTGGCGGATGTCATACGAATTATCACTAGAGACATTGGGTTTGTCCTTATGATATATTTCTGTATGTGAATTGAAACATTTTACCCTGATGTATGACAGTAGTGATAATATAAGGCTGATCTGTGCTTCATGATGTTTTTCACACTGGCTGTGGTCAATACTGCTTCGAATGTAATAATAAAGATAATTCCTTTATCTTTCTACCGTTATTAGCAACTCAAAAATGATAGTCAAATTTACCAAAATACCGTCTAGAACCTGGTCCATTATTAGAAACTATCACAACTACCGTAAAGTCAAGTTTTCAATATCATTGCTGATACGGCTACTATCACCACATCGCCATCACCAGCTACTATCACCACATCGCCATCACCAGCTACTATCACCACACCGGCATCATCAGCTACTATCACCACACCACCATCACCAGCTACTATCACCACACCGCCATCATCAGCTACTATCACCACACCACCATCACCAGCTACTATCACCACACCACCATCACCAGCTACTATCACCACACCGCCATCACCAGCTACTATCACCACACCGCCATCACCACTTCTAATATCAAAAACACAGCCACTTCCCTCATCCCATCACTACCATCATCTTTTCTAGTATCATTATTACAGTCACTCCTACAAGCAATATTACCAACTAGTACAACCACCACTGCGAACACGAGCAGCAGCACAACCACCATCCCCATCACTCCTACAACCACCCTACAACCACCACTACCATGGCCAATACCACAACTACCATCATCCTACAAATACCACAAATACATTCTCGATCACCATCGGCAACAATACCTCCAATGACACCACCACATCACCACTATTACCAACACTTCCCCTACCATCACTACTACTGCCAACAACACCACTGTTATTATCACCTCCCCATTATAACTACTCATATCCCCGCTAATACGCCTTACAAGACTACCATTGCCCCTACCACCCTCAGAACCTATATCAACGTCAACATCATTAACACCACCCCCATCAATACTATCACAACTGCAACTACCCCAATGCCACACTGCCACGCCTAAGGTCACCAGTACAAAAATACAACTACAACCACCATCATCAACACAGGCGCTATCATAACAGTAACTATCGATACCCATTTCAGTTTAAAGAAAGAAAGATGATAATGTATAGAGAAGGAGAGTGTCGAGGGCGAGTGAAGTAGGGGAAAGGAGGGTAATACCAGAACAAAGGAGGGTTTGGAGGATATGAGTGGAGGAATAGAGTCGAGTAGGAGAGGGTGTGGAAGGTTAGAGCGCAGTAGGGAAATATATGGAGGAGAGTGGAATAGGAGAGGTAGAAGAGCTTGAAAGTGGAGTTGGGGGCAGTGTGGAGGATAAAAGTGGAGTGGGATTGTATGTGGACGGCGAGAATATAGTAAGGAGGATTGTAAAGGATGAGCGTTGTAGGGGAGAGTGTGAAGGGTGTTGTGAGTGGAGAATGGGAGTGTAAGGGGTGGGAGTGGAAAAGGGGAGGGTGTGGAGGGTGAAAGAATACCGAAAAGTCGGATAAGGAATCTGTAGATGGCTAGAGTGGGCTACGAAGGGGTGTAAAGGGTGAGAGCGGAGTGGGAGAGGGTTAGTTTGGAGTAGAGGAGTGTGTGGAGGGTGAGTTAAGAAGAGGATCGTGTGTAGGGGGAGGTGGAGTAAGGGAGGGTGTGGAGGGTGAGAGGACAGGTAGGAAGGAAGTGAAGGAAAATATGAGAAGGAAGAAAGAAGGCGAGAAGATAGCCACAGAGGAAAAAATATAAAAAAGAGAGGGGAAAAAATGAAGATGGGAAGAACACAACAATAAGGCGACGGACATGCAATGCTTTAGTCATTTTACTGAACACCAAAGAGTCAGTGGTGGCATGACGAGCTGGTAATTAGACGAAGGAGGAGATGGATGGTTTATTCTGTAGCTCTTAACGCCATGACCTTGCTCATGGGATGGCTCTTAACGCCATGACCTTGCTCATGGGATGGATCAATACTGTGAGGCCCAAAGAAACTACGTACAATGTACATGGGTTAGATCAGGACTATGAAGACCCACAAACATTTACAAACGTTCCTGATCTACTTTTATAATAACGAAATAACCAGTTACTTCAAGCACATTTACTAGGAAGCCTTACATTAGTCAAGGCTTCTATATACAGTACAATGATTCCCAGCCAATGGGACGTCTTACTTTTGTATGAATATCCACAGGAATGTTTCATGTTCACTAGAATGTTGAACATTCATATGCTTCACATTCATTACAATGTTTCCCTCCACTAGAACGCATTATGTTCACCAGTTTATTTGACGATGACGTCAGCCGGTACATCTAGCTGAAATATCTATATTTGTTATCAGTTTTCTTACAGAATTATTCCAAGTCAATCAACGCGAAGGGCTCAGTCTAGTCCCAGGTTCATGTATGTCCTCGCCACCTATAATACTGTTTTCCTGTGTTTACATATATTTTCCTGTATCGATGTGATGCCTTTGAGTCTTTATCCCGGTAATCATGAGTTTACTACTGTTTATGAAGTCTTTGCATCACTTCACCTCCGCTGCACTACATCCATCTTCATTGTTCCTGCACACGGCTCCCTAATAGATAAACTCATAATGTCTCCACCTCTTTACCATTCAGAGTAACTTTACGCTGTGAACATCCGCTCACATCAGCTTTGCAGAAATAATGTTACACTGCGAAGACCCCATGCAATATGCGTGTACACACAATGTGAATAATTTTCTGAAGGAAATATTTTAGTATGATTTCAGATTAACCTCACATTATATACGACTAATTCATAGTAACTTTATACGATGACTGCCATATCAAATCGTAAATTTCCACTGTGAATGTTCAATAACTTTACACAGTAACGCTTTCACCGAGGTAACTTCACTATGCCCTCCTCTTTCAAATACACGGTCATTAATCTTGCCTGCACCTCCTCCCTCCCTCACGTACGTACACAAAGCTCGCATCCCGGTCAGCTCCTCCGTGGGCTCTTCTGATAGACCTGCATCCGTAAATTTACGTTCACTAACTGTGTAGTACTCCAGTCTGTTACCGCACAGATACAGCTGTGTCTCTCCTACATCAATTTTAGATGTTATGTCCTGACTCACCCATAAGCATATCAGTAAACAACCGCGATACCACGACACATACATATGTTGATCATTTCTCTATATCAGCGTTTACTGTTACACAACCATTACTCCCAAACGAGAATCATTACCTTCTTTTCTTTCCCTTTACCATATGCAGGAGAGATCACAGCAGACAGAGTTAAACGTCTGAAACATCTTCACTTTCTCCGTAATACCGCCTTTTCCCCACGCTACAGCGTCTTACCACAACGATATATATCTTGATCTTCCATGATCTCCGCAATGTAGCTTCTTCCCCATACTATAGCCTCTTACCGCAACAATATACTTACTGATCTTCCACGATCTTTGGTACTCCTTTTTTCTCACTAGAACTGTCTCCTACTCCACTTCACAACTCCTTATCCTTTTCTTTTTTTCTCACTAGAACTGTCTCCTACTCCACTTCACAACTCCTTATCCTTTTTTTTTTCTCCCTAGAACTGTCTCCTACTCCACTTCACAACTTATCCTTTTCTTTTCTAACCCCTGCTCATAATGTAGTACTTACACGGTCTGTCATGGAGTAGTTCCTATGATACCTCAACACACTTCCTCCGACATCCATGCCATAGAATTCCCTCTACTGTTTGTCTCTCTTCCAAGTGGCTTTGTCTTTTTCCGGAAATCTTAAGTTTCTTTACCTGAAATCTTTTCCTTCTAGTTCTCTTTATTCTATTCATTTATATATTTTCTTATTTTGCTCATTCATCAAAGGTTGTTCATATCTAATTCTATCAGCTTCATATTCGCTCTGGATCTTCATGTTTTATCTGGATCTTTCGTCTTCAGCTATCTGTATGTCATCACTACACTTCTTTCAACTACATATATACATCAACTTCCTCTGTCTACATCTTTCACTTGCGCCTACAGACACATCCATTGCTACACCCACTCCTCACACCTCAAGACACGCCCTTGGCCACACTCAGCCTTCACACAATCAATGACGTCCGTGGGTACACCCTCTCCTCACACTATTTAAATGGATATGAAAGGTGTGAAAGGAATTGAAAAAAGGGAACGAAAGGGAAAATTAATTCACAGAGTACAGCGATACGCAAGAAGAAATACGATAACGGATGAAGAAATGGAAGAAATAAGTATACATGCAGAATGAAGAAAGAGTACATGGGAGACTAATAGAATGAATGAATAGGTGATAAACAGAATGAGGAGTAAAGGTAAGTGGAAATAAATTGAACGAGAGGAGGGGGAAAGTAATAGCTAAATACAAGTAATTTGGAAAATTAGCAATAACTCGCGCTTGGGAAGAGGAGATAATGTTAAGGGGGAGGAAAACAGAGGGAGAGAAGCAGAGGCTTATTGTCTGCATGATACGGAAGGGAAGCGGATATGAAGGCATGAAAGAAAGTAACGCCGGAGAAAGTTGAATACATCATGGTGCAAGGTATCTAGTGAGTCGGTAACTCTGGCTGTGTGGCAACAGTGAGCGAATGGAGCAAACAGATAACAGACGAGCTATTGGTCTGGGGCAACAGTAAGCACACGAAACAAACAGAAAACAGATGACCTATTGACCTGGGGCAACAGTGAACACACGGAGCAAATAGACAACGGATGACCTACTGGTCTAAGATAACAGTAAGTACAAGGATTCAGCATATATCAAACGACCATCAGCCTACAATGAAATTTCCTGCAGAACATCTTTATGCTCGTCCACTTGCTTAATGATGATAACCAGCAAAATGTAGTCAACACTAAACGTTGCAAGTAATAGTTCTGGATATTTTTTAGCCTTAGAAAACGTTCCCTTTCAAAATTGTCATATAACAAGATGAAACGCTTCTATGCATGAAATAAACATGGAAATTATCTCAAAATGCTTCTCGTAGCCAACAGATACCTGATAGATTCGAAACGAATAATCACTTGAATAAATTTGTTGTTTTTGACATTTATGACAACAGGAGGCAGCTCATCCAATTTCCAAGTACCCTGTATATAGGTATATTTACCTGTATCGATATGATACCTTATACCTTTAGGCTATATATCTATATTCATGAGTTCACTACTGTTTATGAAGTCACTACGAAGTCGTTTTTTTTGTAGTAAAACAGTCTGAATCCCTTTAATCTTTCGTCCTATAGCTTGTTTCTTAAACATCTTTCTGTATTTTTTAGTCTTTTCTAGACTCTTCCAAACCGACTTAATTTTCTTGATAATAAGAAACAAATGTGTTACGCACTAAATATGGGATCTTCCTTATGAGATGTGAAGGGTTAATAGATGGTCATCCTAGAAAGATATAAGTGGTCAGAATGAGGTCTTCATGGTTGACTAGATATGATCAATATGTGTTCTTCCTGGTGAGTTATACTGGGTCAGTATGTGTTCTTCCTGGTGAGCTATACTGGGTCAGTATGTGTTCTTCCTGGTGAGTTATACTGGGTCAGTATGTGTTCTTCCTAGTGAGTTATACTGGGTCAGTATGCGTTCTTCCTAGTGAGTTATACTGGGTCAGTATGTGTTCTTCCTAGTGAGTTATACTGGGTCAGTATGTGTTCTTCCTAGTGAGTTATAATGGGTCGGTATGTGGCATTCCTAGTGAGTTATAAAGGTTCAGTATATGCTCTTCCACGTGAGATATACAGCGTCAGTATGTGTTCTTCCTGGTAAGCTATAGAGGGTTAGTATGTGTTCTTCTTTGTGATACATAAAGTGTCAGTATGTGGTATTCATAGTGAATTATAAAGGATCAGTATGTGTTCTTAGCTATAAAGGGTCAGCATGCGGTATTCACATCTGGTCACAAAGCGTCGGTATGTATTCTTCCTAGTGAGGAATAAAGGGCCAAATATGCGCGAACGAAGGCAGTATATCTTCCTCTGCATTATCCTCCATATTCACTTACGGGCAAAGTTAAAGGCCATAATCACTACATCATTATCTTCAATGCACCCTCGCATTTCATTACACCCTCAATACTACTGATGTTTGGCCTAACCATTATGGGTCAAGTCAGAGACCATCATCACTGCACTCTCATCTTCGCCACTTTCATCTTCACTCTAACATTGACATCACTACTCTTTAAAGGATACATTAACCGGTCTCTTCTGGATCAAATCAATCGCATTCTTACTTTACCGTGGTTAGTTCAAAGATCATATGCACTACACCCTGACACCTTTTCGCAAGACCTGACCCCGACGAGTTAGGTACAAGGCCCTAGTTTAGTAAGGTTGCATCTAATCTTACCTGTATCTTTAATGAGCCATTACTTGTTAGCTGATTTCTGGAATCAGAAATAAGAATTGATATAGACATAAAAAAAGAAGAAAAAGAAAAAGAAACAGAAGAAACCTACTTTGTTTAGTTCTATGAAGGAAGACATGAGAAACACGCAAGAGAAGGATTAACAGAACATAGAAGAATAAAAATGTGTTGGATTAAAGGGGTAATACGGAACATATAATAAAAGAAGAGTCGACAGGAAATTATAAGAAGCTCTTACTATGACATTGAAACAAGAGAGACTAAGCATGAAATTAAAGGATGAGATAGGTATAGAATATAAGTCAAAGTGTGGGTAGTGAGAGGGTCAACAAGAGATAAACATAAGAGGACGAGGGGACGATAAATGACACATGGTCAGAGAAGATAATGTCAAAGGAAGCAAACACAGTGAGGGAGGAAGTTCAGATGACGGTGGCAGGGGAGTTGGTGACCAAGCGAGTGGCAATAATCGCACGACTCAGGTAATGGAAGAAAAGAAGAAACATTACTCCCTGAAGAGAGGAAGAAAATGAACGATAACGTCTAGGGACAGGAAACAGAAGGAAGAGTGAACAATGGTGATAATAAAATTGGTTTTGTATACCTAATTGCTTTTGCCGTCTGTGTGAGGGAACAATAAACAAACACTGACCTTAACTGCACACATCCAGACTTCAGTTGTTCTCAAAACCCGGGGCCCACTATCCACAGCCAAGCCCCACCACTTCATGGTTTATCTTCATCCCTTCATTTGATCTAGTCCAGCTGACCGACCCTTTGGAAAGAATACAAAAGATTACAGACAACAACAAATCACTGAGTAGTTACGAGGTTATTTTTGCTAGTGGAAGAGATCAATAACATAGAAATTAGTTTGGTAGGAATACCAAAACTAATGGATGACTTCAGGAAAAATACCTGTAAACATTATACGTAAATGAGGAGGTACAAGTAACGTTGGACGTAAATCTGAAGTGAATTCTTTGAGTATTTTTCTCCGTACCTGTAGCAATGCTTTCATCTACTGTAATTGGAATTTCACTCTATATGTTTAAAATCCTGTCGAAGAAAAGGTATTTTGCCTACACAAAGTATAAGGTTTACCCACACTAATGAGTATTGAGCCTTTAATACAGATAAATTAAGACAAATTAGGCCTTAGCAACTTACATGAATATTATCAGAGCCTTCCAAGGTTTTAAATATCTTTGTCAATCACTTTTTAACGTTCTCTTTTCTAAGCTAATTAGATCTGAGTCGTTTAGTTGACTCTCACAGGATTCGCTTCTAAATCCGCAAATCATGTTTTTAAAACGTCGCTATTCTCTCTCTATTTGGTCTCTCTTTTTTCTAGTAGTGTGACCAAACTGAACCCACTAGTCAAGACGAGGACGCTCCGACAAATTGTGAAGAGTGAAGATTATTTTTTTCTTTTACTCTAGTTTGAAAGACTTACCTGTCAAACCTGGAATTGTGTTGTTCGTTTCTTTTACCGCTATCATGAAATGCATAGTTGGTTTTAGGTAATCAGAGATTCCTTGCTGTATATATATATCTTTTCCTTGTTTATCGATATTGAAGCTTGCCTTTTCAACTACACTGCCAATGTGTAAAACTTTGTACTAATCGATGCTGAAATTCATTTGCTATCAGTGAGTCCAGTCCACTAGTTTGTCTATGTCCGCTGCAGCAGTAGAAGTTAAGTTTCTAGTATTAGCTTCATTTCCCAGCTAAGTGTCGTCTACGAATTTGAAGTCTTACAACGCCTCTCATATTGACGCAACTCATTCTATCCACTAACGCCTCTTGCGCTGCCTGAAGTCTCTGGCCATCATGCCCTAATCACTCCTTACTTTGTCGTTCAATCTCCTTCTCGAAGTCCTCCAACTCCTCTACCTTCACTCATTCTTTCTATATGCCTGAACAATCAGCACAACATGGTCAGCCCTTTCAGTCAGACAGGGATACCTTATCTCTCCCTGACGGTCATTCATTACACGATCATACCGTTCTCAGTCATATTAATTCTAACATACCTATCCTCTTCCTTTCCTTTGCTTTCAAGACCTATGACTCACATCCAAACATAATTACAGATATATCTATCTACATCCGCATCCACACCTACAAACACAATAATTTCTAGGACTCGCCTGTTTACCATACAACACCAAAATGTATGCCTAATGGGTTACCTTGTGCCATCATGAATGTTACAACCGGGCCCGTCATACTTCATGGTCCTACTGTCAATCACTGAACTTCCAACATTTTGATTATCTATTTAACAATGCACCGGGAATTTTAACTTCTCAACAACCTCACTTTTAGTGTCGTTAGTTTGACAGTACCCTAGATCTTTCATTGATAAATCCCTAAGTTAGCAAAGAAATCATTTTATAGAGTTAAACCCAAACCTCCCACTAGCACCAAGAATCTTTTAGTTCTCCCTTCTAATTATAATTTCATTTTACTTCCCATGTTGCTTCAATCCTTTAATGTAAATGTTGCCTTCAGCAACAATAATACTATAAAGAATATCTTAATCAGGAACTCACCAGAAAAT
>JAUTXX010521301.1:0-10051 GCA_032273605.1 Panulirus laevicauda | reverse complement strand
TTTGGTATAGTGACACCCCCCCCCCCCACCCACACACACACACACACACACACACTTTTCAGAAGCTGTCGCCGTCTCTGGCACTTGAAGAAGCACACACAAATGATATATGCAACAAAGGTGGTGTTAGTATAAATAAAGCCGAGGGAAGGGATGTAGGCCTTATATTTGCCTACCATGGAAGAGAGAAGAGTGAGGGGTGACCCCGAACTCAACATTTAAGTTTTTAAGCATCGGAAGATAGAGAAATGGACAGATGGAACAAAGACCACACCGTGAAACTAAAGAAAAACTTGTTCGAGAAGTATACAAAAGTACTTGTGTAGAATAAGAATAGGAATAAACGGAATAAACTCAGTTTTGGGACTGTGACTGTGGAGTGCGTAGAATTACTGTACGATAGATGACGGGAAACATGGTCTACACCCAAGTTATCTGTTATAGTGACTTAAAAATATTGGTAAAAACAGGATAGTAAATCGGAGGACAGCTTCCACCTACCTTTCTTTTCTGCTCAACGACCGACCGGAAAGAGACGAGGAAAAAAGTCCATTCAATTTAAGAACATACCGCTGTCCGGATATAGAAGATAAAGAGCACGGAATAAAGTTCCCTCACATTATAACAACATTGTTCTGCGACTGGATTCTTGAAAAGAATGATTGATTAGTGGTACAATGAATGTTTGGCCGATAAATATGTAAATATTTGTCTAGCTTTTATTTGAAATAATCCATAGATATCTTTGCTTTTATCACATCGGGAGATTGTTCATGCCAATGCTTAACTGTTCTGCAAATGAATTTATTTTTTTACCCAATTTGCTATATTTATATATTGCACTTTCATGGCGAATTTCTGGTCATAAAATGTCTAGTCGAGATATTTTCGTACATTGCGTTGTGGAAATTATTCATTATTTTGAAAATTATCATCAGGTAACCTCGGAATCTTCACTTTTTATAGAGAATGATTTTAGCTCTTGGACTCTCTCCTCGTATGGGCTATTTCTGAGTAAATACATTAATTTGGCTGTTCTTTCCTGAATTCCCTCGTTTTTCATCAGTTATCAGATTTGGGAACAACAGAAGTGAACAGCTTGCACTGAATGAGTATTAACAAGGACACTGTAAATGGTTGGTATCGTATCCTTTGCTATGTTCAATCATGATTAATGTGTGGCCATCGGCAACTCAAGGGTAGGCCATTTTGATTCCTGCTTCTTTCCCTACAGATTGAAGCCTTGAAACCTTCTTATGTCTTTCCCTGTAACTATGGCCTGGCACATTTCAAAAGACAGGTATTTCACTTCCCCAAAATTTGTAAATGCATGCTTTTTCAGTTCAGTTCAGTTCCTTTGGTATGGGGAAAAAAAGGAAATAAGAATCAATACAAAATACTGGATGGACAGACAATATCATAAAACAAGTAAATGATGTGAGAGACCTTGGAGTAATAATGTCCAATGACCTAACATTTAGCAAACACAACAAAACAGTAGTTGCTTCCTCCAGGGGGATGTTGGGATGGAACCTGCAGACTTTCAAGACAAGGGAAGAAAAATCAATGATGGTACTTTTCAAGGCTCTAGTTCTATCACAAATAGAAAATTGCTGTGTTCTAACATCACCATACATGGCAGGTAAAGTTACAGAATTAGAAAGTATTCAAAGATCTTTCAAAACACCCAGTAAAATGATAGAGGAATTAAATCACTTGGAATGACTGTAATCACTAAGGCTGTATTCCCAAGAGTGCAGACAGGAGAGGTATACTTTCATCTGTACCTGGAAAATCCAAGAAGGTTTGATCCTCAGTGTATACTCAGAAATAACTTACCTCTGTCATGCCAAAGGTAGAAGGCCATAAGATACTACCTCTGATATCCAAGGGTTTGATATGCATAAAAGGAGAGAACACCTAAACGTCTGGAGCCTGAGACTTTTCAACACTTTATCTGCAACCACTAGAAACACCATGAGATGCTTATTGAAGTTGAATAGGACCCTGGACAAGTACCTGCAAAGTGTACCAAACTAGCAGGGAGCTATGTGGGCCTGTTGGCTGCGGTTTCCATCATCTTGGTTGACCAGTCTAGGCTACGGGGTTAGAGGGCCCCAGAAGACTACTTTTGGTAATCAGGTAAGCATCAGTTTTCTATGGTAGTTTCTGAGTATTTGAGAAATATAACTTCCAGTTGAATCTTCTCAAAATGCAGACTAAAGAATTTAATGAATTTGTATGAACTTACTGGACTGTGCTGTTATCTTTTTACCGTTATCTTAACTAAGCTGTAAATTTTGAATTTTGAGATGTCAGGTAATGCTGTCCATGTAGACTTAGGAGGAAAAAACTTAAAACCACACAGAAAAGCCCATGCTAGATAGACTTAGATAAAGCTTGAAACCATTGTGCTGAGAACTGTGCTTTGGAAGACTAACGCTATATCCTCTTGATGATAAATATATATGTCATCAAAGTAAATACAGATGGGGAATCATGAATATTCTTAGTAAGTATAGTAATGTATTTGCATTTCTGCAGAGTTTACAAGAAAATTAATGGTATATTAGTTCTCTTGAAGGCGTTACTTTCTTGCAGATTAATTGAGGGTATTTTGTTATCAGTGCTTTTGCTCTCTTGTAGGATCTTGAGGCTGTTTTTATGGCAGTACAGATACTCCCTCGTAGGAGGAACCTAACTAAATGGAATATTGAAGATGAATAGTAATATAGGTAAGAGAACTATGATAGAGTGGTGAGATATGGTGATCTTTAAAAATATTGGAAAAAAGGTAATCTCTTTACCTCTTCTGTGGTAAAAACCAGTATAGGCAGAAAGGCCAACTGGTGCTGATCAAGCTAATGAAAAATAAGAGATGGACTACAATGTCAGTTGATGTCAATTGTCTTAGTGATTAATAAGACTTTTTTCAGAAACTTTCAGAGAAAAACAAAGCTTAGAGAGAAACAACTCAGCAGCAACATGATGATGGGCTCCTTGAAAGGTAAGCAAAGTATAGTACACTGGGAAACTGCTATATGGCACACTGGGAAGGTTTTGTATGATGTACATGAGCGATATGAATATTGTATGGTCATTTGAGTCATGTCTAACACAATGTGGCTAATAGATGAGGCACACTGTAGGTTAAATGATATACAACAGCGTAGATGGATGATGTACCAAGGAATATAGGTACTGCAGAGATAGATGGCAGTGTAAATGATATACAGGCATGATACACATAGTTTATAACACAGCATAGGTGAAACAGTAGTGTGAAAGATACATTGTGGTTGAGATATTGAGGCATAGGTGACATAGTTATGAATAATAGTGTGTTGGTGGTTTGATTGCATGTGGCTCAGCAAGGATGCAATAGATACCTGACATGTTGATGTAAATGTATATGATGTACAGTATAAATGATGCAGTGGTGTATGATACACTGTGTGGTAGGTAATGATGCTCAGTATATTTAGGTGTGGTGGAGAAGTGTATTGCACATAGTATGGCTGATGCAGTGGTATATGACAGAGTAATGTAAATGTTTACATTTCAATCCCTGTCTAATGTTGAAGATGTGTTCCTGTAAAACACAACTTCGCAAATTATCGAATAGTGAATCCTATTTTATCACAGGATTCTGTGGGATAAGTAGTTACATTACTGGGGAACATTTCTCACTCTGATTATCACTCAAAAATATGAATAAAATGCCTAGAACATGCAGTAAAATACAAATAATGTACATCATTAATGTAAGTATTGAGAATAAGATATGCAGTTTGAGATACTGTTTGTCAGTAAATATGCATTATGTTAAATACAAGTTTGTTACCGTGATATCTAATCTCTGATTCAGATGTTCAACATTCATGCCATATTCTCCATAATTATATCTCTGGTGAGAGTGATCTTCATTTTACCTACAGGCATCATATTAAGTTCAAAATGTCCCACTTTATCTTGTTATTCAAGAATTGGTCTCACTAATGTGATGGCAAACCAAGAGCTTTGGCAATATGAAAGCCACATTGACCAACTTCTAAACCTCCTTTAATCTTTTCACAGTGCAATTACTGTTATGATGATTCCCAGTGTCAGTTATGTGCAAAAAATAAATGTATGAATTAGACCTTTTGGATTACTTTTTCAATACTAAAAGCTTATTTTCTGACTAATATTCTTTGAAAAACCATATTTGATAGTGAAAAATAATGATTTAATCAAAGCCTTGAGGAAAATTCAAGGCAAAGTGTTCTACAGTAAATGGCATGAATATAGCAGAATTAAGTCAATAAGAGGATAGAATCATTACAAAATATAAGGAAAATTATTTAGAAGACAATGTTCAGGATATGAGAATGTTGTATATATATATAGCTTCGATATGTGTTCCTGCAAAGTTGGTAATCCTTCAGTGAAAAATAAAAGTCCTTATTTTTTCATGATTTTTACCTTATACAGGAAACTAATCCTTTGCTGTACTTTATGATAATCACATTCAAAACATTTGTCTTTATCTCAGACACCTGTTCCTTTTGGGAGCTCTCATCAAGTAGGTGGCCATGACAAAAGAGCCTCTACTTATGCCTGTCCTCACATACTTCCCTCACATACACCATTCCATGCATTCTTCTACCATTTCTCTCCCCCCAGTACTCTTCCACTCTATTTCCCCCTGTCATAGGTGGTCTTCTCACACCAACCCCTTTAATCTTACTATCATACACTATCCTTGTAAACACCCCGTCTTGCATTCTTTCCTGCTCAAAGTATTATCTTTCATTCACTCTACCACTGCACAGTTCATTCCTTGTGCATCAGTTCATACCACTTGTTCCTAATGCTTCATTAATTGTGAAATACTGCTAAAAAAAATTTCAAAAAGTAAACATTCAGAACAGTATACATTCAAGGTCAGTTGACTGAGACATAAAAGAAATTCAGATTTCATGGTGTAGAACACTGATAGCAGTATGCATACACATTTGGCATTTGTTTTAAGAAAAGAGGGATTTTCCCAACTGTCATAGTTCAGGGAAACTTTCTCTGTAGCCGATGGGTAAATCTGCATTTTGCTGTCAGTAGATATAAATGTTTATTTGGATATATCCAAACTGTAGTGCAAAAGGGTTAGAACATATAATGTTACCTCAAAGATAATGCTCCTGTTGCTCTTATTCCCACATGCACAAGACTCACGTTTTTCATTCTGAGATGATGAGGGTTTAAGGAAGTTTTACTGAAACTTTTTTATTTCTTTTCTCAGTCTACAGTATTAGCTTATTTCTTCATATATACCATATATGTGAATTATCAGATTGTTCACCGCTAGATAGCAGGGACTAGGTGTATGTACAGACATAGTCTGAAGGTGTGGTGATATGTAACACCAACTGTAGGGCCTGAGACAGATATCTGACTACAGTGACACATGTGATTCTAGGGCCCTTAGTACTCTTCTCTGCTTAATCTCCCTCCACCTCTGCTCCATCCCAAAATTTTCTTCTTGTCATTCTATTCTAGAAAATTGACCTTGTTTCTGTACTTTGACTGCCATTTGAATTTTGCCCAGTTCCTGTTACACTATTGAGGTTTATAACAATAGAGTCAAAATACCTAGCTCAAGATAACTATTTTTTAAATCAACATGCATATAGTGAGAAAATGATAAAGTGGGTGAAGGCACGTTCAAGCAAGTTACAGTTAATAACATCATGATAAAGAAATGTGTTGACCTTTAGAATATTTACTTATTTTCTGCATGGTATTGCGAAGTTCATCAACTTTGAATTAGAATCTGTGTCAGGTCATTGTTTTGAATGTATTTTTACTTATAATACATTCTGACAAAAAAGAGCAGCATATTAATATCACAGTAAAATTCTCTCACAAACAGAAAATCTAGTTATTTTGATAAATTCTCTCTAACAAGCAGAAACTCTAGACATTTTATATAAAGATAGCATCTCACATATTTCAAGAAATCTATATAACATCTGAAAGAAAAAATCTAGTTTAACAAAGGCCTAAGTTTACTGCATATGTTATTAAGGAAATGATAGTGAAAAGACATAGTGAAAAGACAGATGTTTCATGAGATAATCTTATGCAGGTCTTGCTTTCATCCATTGTATGAGCAAGTGTTGATGTACATGGTGGTTCATCAAAGTGTAGCTGTGGTCTTGGTGAAAGTGTTCAAGTTGCAGTCTCAAGATATGTACAGTGCTTTGAAGCCTTTTGAACATTTTTTTAAAGTGTCACTTGCTTCCTCGAGTTTTGTTTCTGGACTTAGCAAAGCCCTCTTATTTTATCACTGTTACCGTATAACTTGAAAAACTTTTCATGTTGCTGCTGGATATAGTACAGTTTTATGTAACTAACACCATAACACTTCCTCAGGCTATGGACAAATGCAGCCTCATCTAGATTCTGTAGAATTTCAACTACTCTCAACACTTTTACTTGGATGCTTGTTAGATGCCATTATGAAAGCAGAAACCATGGAAATAATTAAAGAAAAAATCATAGATGATTCCTGCCTGAAGATGATGATGGGGGATGTGGTTTCAGTGACTATGACAGAGCATGGGAAATGGAGCAGCAACCTTCAGAAACTTGTGTAACACTTTGGTGGATATCTTGAATACACTGGCATTTGAGTTTTGAGTTTCTGGACTGTGAATATTTCATCTGCATTTTTCTGCATATCTTTATAAAATAACTATTAGTGGCATAGTGTAGGTGTTACACAAATGAATTATATAAGCTGCTGTTCACTTTGTGATGACTTAAAATGAAATGGTAGAATAATGGATACATGAAACAAAGTGTTAGTTGTAACAAGTAATTTAACAATATGCGGGGATTTTCATTATGTTTGGTGCAATCCACGTGGTACTGTGTGTAGCCCATATTTTGAATGTGGAATAAGCTATGATGTTAACCACAACTGGTTTATTGGTTTGTTGCAGAGATATTGATCACTAAAAATGAATCACTTCATACAATAACCCTTGGCTACAGTAACAAAGAAATAAAGCTGAAGGCTTTACTTTGTAGCATTCATTTATCCAATTAGAAGTCCCTCAAAGGGTGGTCACAGCAATAGAATTTCCATAACTAGTGAACTCCAGCGCTCTTTCTTAGCCTTAGTACCTCAGGCATAACAGGCCACTGACAGAGGGCAACTCTAGTGCAATGTTTGCAGAGGCTCCTCCCTAATGTTGCCACTGACTAATTCCACCTAATGCTTCTGCTTACTACTTCTACCTAATGTTTCTACCTAATGCTCCTACCTACTACTTCTATCTACTGCTCCCACCATTTTGCTAAAAGTCAGGGCTAGTGCATGGTGCTCACTGCAGGAAAATTTAGTTACAAAGAATGAGCAGTGTGAGTTAAGTGTTGTCAGGTTTTATGTAAGACAAGGAGAGATTGTATGTTTGTGGACAGATGCCAGTAGTCCACCTGTGGGTGATGCAGAAAGAACAGATAGCTACCTGGGTCAGAGGAGTGCAACTTGACAACCACTGAAGAAATCATGCATATCACAAATGGGTCAATTAGTTTTTGAAATTTTGATGAAAATTAGACATGTCAGAGATTACTGAAATACTAATTTCTTTTCTTCTTGTAGGTGTATTTGAAGGCATGGACATTTCAGAACTAGATCTGGGAGGGCCAGACCCCTCTCCCTAGTAAGTTTTATTAAGTTGTTACTATTAGTGACTTTGTGGGATCAAAGAGGTTATCTAAAATTTAGCTGAGAAACCATCTCAAAAAGGTGCTATGATATATTTCATCAAGTTTTTTATTTGGAACATTTTTCGATGTAGCTTGCAATAGTTCAAATGGTGATAAAGGCCTTTAAAAGCTGATGACATTAATTACATTGCTTACATTTTCATGGTGTATCTGTTACTTGTAAACCATGGGAATGAATGTCTAGATGACAGTCAACTGATATCACCAGTTGTGAATTATGAAATGAATTCATATTGATGAGGCAAGAATTATGTATAAAAATATGTGTGTGTGTGTGTGTGTGTGTGTGTGTGTGTGTGTGTGTGTGTGCATGCATGTATGTGTGTGTGTGAGAGATGAAGAGGGTGTGCTGATATGGATTGGAGGTATCAAGAGAATGAGTAAGAGATGTTGACAAAGACAGTGTTTAGAAAATGACTTCAAGTACTTCATTTATCCTGATATAGTATATCCCTTTTATGGGCCCATAATTACCAATATTTTATCACCAAGTCTTTCCTTGTAATTGTAGCCCAAGTCATTCCTCATAAATCTGTCCCATCCTGTAGGCATTCCCTTTTAAGTGGAAAGAACATCTACAGAATTGTTCAATTTATGGATGTATGATAAAGGTTCCAATGTTTATTTCCTTTTTCTTTTCAGTGAAAGACTCCATGATGCTGTCAAAGATAACAATATGGTGGAAACAGAACAGATATTGAAAGAGCATAACTTGGAAGAAAGAAAGCTTTTGGTCAATTCTTGTCCTAAGAAGAGGAAACCCTTACTTTCAATTGCAGCTCAAGGAAATGATGTCAGTATGATCAAGTTACTGAAGAGCTTTGAAGCAGATGTACTGATGCCAGACAGTAAAGGCTGTTTGCCATTGCACCTAGCAGCCAAGAAAGGCTATGCCAACTGCTGCAAGGAGCTTTTGTCTGGCCAGGTAGAACAAGATCTCCTCCTAAATGCAGCTAATAAGGAAGGCATGCTACCTCATATGCTGGCAGCAAAACATGGTCATCAAAATTGTTGCAAACTGTTGGTAGATGAGACAAATGTAAATCATGAGGATAATGAAGGTAACACAGCACTTATTATTACTGTTGAGAGGGCTGATGATAAGATTGCTGAACTCCTTCTTGAAAAAGGTGCAAATCTGAACCACCAGAACAAAATTGGATATGCAGCTGTGCACAAAGCTGCACAGTTGAGGTCTCCTACATGTTTTGAGGCCCTGTTAAGGAAAAATGCTAATGTAATAGTGAAAACTTATGAAGGGGAAAGTGTTCTACATTTGGCTGTGAGATCAAAAGAACGAGAAATTTGTGTCAGATACCTCTTGAACCATGACAGTGTAAGATCAATTATTAATGACTTAAATGAACAAGGTAAGACACCACTACATGTAGCCCTTGAGACACGTTCATGTAAGGTGGCACATTTGCTGCTACAACATGGAGCATGTCAAAAAGCCTGCTTCAATAAAGTAATGCCAATACACCTGGCAAGTGAACGAGGTTACCACCTCGTATGCGGTGAGATCTTATCCCAAGACCCATTAAGTGTTGACAAGAAGAATAATGAGGAACTAAGTCCACTCCTCATTGCTGCAAGTCACAAACACACAAAAGTATGCAACGTTCTTATCAAATATAAGGCCAACCTCAGGGAAGTTGATAAAGAAAATAGGACACCTCTGCATTTGGCATTACTTAAGGGTGGTAGTACAGAAACAGTAAAAGCTCTGATAAAGGGATCCATTTCCATGGTGGATGAGAATGGATATACTGAATTACATACTGCTGTAAAAGAGAGTTCATATTCTTGTTGTAAACTTCTGCTCAAAGAATTTAAAGATGCTACTTCTTGCTTATGGAAGAAGGATAAGGAAGATTGCTATCCTCTTGATATTGCATATGAAGTAAACCATGAAAAGATATTCAAGCTTTTTGTGGAGAAGATGGCTGAGGAACAAAAAGAACAAGATGTAAGACGGAGGATCCATGGATATGTACACAAAGCACTTGACGACATGGAAAATCGGTATTTCACCTTTTTGTTTGAAAATTTGCATTCTAGGATTAAACACACTGTACCATTGCATGTAGTAAGTCAGTAGGCCAAAGTCATTCATTAAGACATTACAGTGGAAAAACTACTGTATAGGCAATTTATTCTTTTCAAGAAATGTTCCTCTTTGGGACCTTCCATTGATTATGTCTCATTCTATAGGAGGGGGAGCTTATTGGTTTTACTCATTTTCTACTTTTAGATCTTTCCAATCATAGGCACT
>JAUTXX010521289.1:4765-21079 GCA_032273605.1 Panulirus laevicauda | reverse complement strand
TGTTTTTACTGCAGTTTGAATTGTAAAAAGGGTGTTTTAGGCTCTGTACGCACATGTTCTTTGTCTTGTTAATCATGTCAATGGGGAGTTTCTTAAATATTCTAATAATGACAAAAAATGTTACTTGGATGTTTATGGATGTCAACACATGTTTTTTGGATGTGTTATTTATATAAACATTTGGGTTTTGTTGCAATGAGGATACACAGGGTTTTTAGCTGTCGTTTTGATCAGAGAAAGGTGTTAGCATCGGTACGCATATGTTCTTTTTCATTTGTAATGAGGTCAGTGGGGATGATCTTTGCTGTTTAATGATGTCGACATACTTTTTTTTTTTTGGTGTTTATTGATGTCAACACATGATTCTTGGATGTCTATTAATGATAGAGTACCTGTTCTGTTTTTGTGACAATGAGCATGACAGCACTTCTTTTGCTGCCGTTTTAAGGGTGTTTCAGCGTCTGTACGCACATGTTCTTTGGCTTTTGTAATGATGTCAGTGGGTGGGGTTGTCTGTTTGAATAACATTGCACATATGCTGTTTGGAAGTTTTACTGAAGTCAAGACATATTTCTTTGATGTTTTATTGATGTAAAAATACACGCTCTGGTTTTGTTGTAATGAGGATAAAAAAAAATCTCTAGCTGTCGTTTTGGGAGGAAAAAGGGTGTTTTAGCGTCTGTACGCACATATTCTTCATTTGGATGTTTCATTGATGTCAAAACATGTTTCATGGATTTCTTTGTTGCATTGAGGATATCATAACTTCTTTGACTACCTTTTGATAGCAAATTTTCTTTGGGATTTGCATTGATGTCAATGGGGAGTTTCTTTAGCTGATATAATATCAACACATACTGTTTGGATCTTTCATTAATGCAGCACATATTTCTTGTTTGGTATGTTTTTGTTAAAACATATTTTCTTCTTTTGTTGCAATGAGGATAACAACCATTTTTTCTTTCATTTTGATTGTAAAGATGGTGTTTTAGACTCTGTACGCCCATGTTGTTTGCCTTGTTAGTAATGAGGTCAGTGGGGATGGTCCTTGGCTGTTTAACGATGTCAACACACGTTGCTTGGTTTTCTTTTTATACCAACACATGTTCATGGATGCTATATAGATACCAGAGGCCATGTTTTGTTTTTATTGCAATGAGGATAACAACTTCTTTGGCTACCGTTTTCATAAGAAAAAGGGTGCTTTAATGTCGGTACGCACACGTTTTTTGGTTTTTGTACTATGAACACGTTGTTTGGATGTTTTAATGAAGTGAAGACATGTTTTTTTGATGTTTTATTGATGTAACAACACATGCTCTGATTTCGTTGCAATGAGGATAACACAAATTCTTTAGCTGTCGTTTTGGGAGGAAAAATGGTGTTTTAGAGTCTCTACGCACATATCAATGGGGAGAGTGTTAGGCTGTTTTGACGATATCAGCACATTTTGTCTGGATGTTCTCTTGATGTCAAAACATGTTTCGTGGACTTTTTTCATTTGAAATATTTTTTTTTTGTTGCAATGCGGATAGTATAACTTCTTTGACTACCGTTTTCATCGCAAAAAGGGTGTATTGACGTCTGTACGCAAATGTTTCTTGGAATTTGCAATGATGACAATGGGGAGTTTGGATCATTTATTAATGTCAGCACATATTTATTGGCTTTTTATTGATGGTAAAACATGTGTTCTGTTTTTGTTGCAATGAGGATAAGAACTCTTTTTTTCTACCGTTTTGATTGTAAATTTTTTTTAGACTTTGTACGCCCATGTTTTTTGACTTGTTAATGACGTCATTGGGAAGTTCCTTGGGTTTATATCTATATAAACATTAAGGTTTTGCAATGAGGATAAAACAACTGCTTTAGCTGTCGTTTTCATTGGAAATTTTTTTTTTAACATCTGTGTGCACATGTTCTTCTTTTGTAATGATGTCAATGGGGATGGTCTTTAGCTGTTTTAACGGTATCAAAACATATTGTTTGGATGTTTTATTGATTGCACATGCTCATTAGATGTTTTATTGATAACACATATGTTGTGTTTTCGGTGTGATGAGGATAACACAACTTTATCTGCTGTTTTGATAGCAATAAGGGTATTTTAGTGTCTTTACGCAAATGTTCTTTGGGTTTTGTGATGTTGGTAATGGGGAGTTTCTTTAGCTATTCTAATGATGTCAACACATGTTTGGATATTTCATAGATGTCAGCACATCTTTCTCGACTATTTTGTTGAAGTTGTTTTTGTTGTAATGAGGATAACAACTTCTTTTACTGCCGTTTTCATTGCAAAAGGGTGCTTCAACATTTATACAAATGTTCTATGGCTTTTGTAATGATGTTTCTTTGGCTCTTCAAATGATATTGCACATATATTGTTTGGAAGTTTTATTGAAGTTAAGGCATGTCTCTTTGATGTTCTACTGATGTAAAAACACTTGTTCTGGTTTTGTTGGAATGAGGATTGCAAAACTGCTTTAGCTGTCGTTTTGGGAGGAAAAAAAGTTTCAGTGTCTTTACGCATATACTCTTTGTCATTTTATACTATCAATGATGAAGGTGATTGGCTATTTTAACGATATGGACACATTTTTTTGATGTTTAATTGGCCAAAACACGTTTCATGTCATTTATTAATAATAAAACACGTTTTGTTTCTTTACCATTGAGAATAATGCAACTTCTTTGACTACCGTTTTGATAGCAAAAATGGTGTTTTAACGACTCTACGCAAAGTTTTTTTGGGATTTGCAATTATGTCAATAGGGAGTTTCTTCAGCTGAGACATGTTGTTTTGATGTTTTATTAATATCAGCTCATATTTCTCGGTTGTTTTATTGATGTTAAAACATATGATCTGTTTTTGTTGCAATGTCGATAACACACCGTTTTCTTACTACCGTTTTGACTGTAAAAAGGATGTTTCAGACTATACGCATATGTTCTTTACCTTGTTAATGATGTCAATGGGGAATTTCTTTTGTGTTTTGATAATGTCAACACGTGCTAGGATGTTTAATTGATGTTAGCACATTCTTTAGGATGTTTCATTTACATAAACATATGGGTTTTGTTGCAATAAAGATAGCACAACTTGTTTAGCTATCGTTTACTTCGAAAAAGGTTAATCTAGCATCTGTAAGCACATGCTCTTTTTTATCTGTAATGATGCTAATGGAGATGGTTTTTGGCTCTTTTAACGATATCAACCCATTTTGTTTGGATGTCTTATTGATCGCACATGTTTTTTTGGATGATTTACTGATATCAAAACATGTTGTTTTTGTTGCGATGAGGATAACACAACTTCTTTGGCTACCGTAGATGTTCTTTAGATTTTGTAATGATGGTAATGGAGAGTTTCTTTAGCTATTCTAATGATGTCAACACATATTGCTTGGATGTTTTATTGGTGTCAGCGTATGTTTCTTGATTGTTTTACTGATGTTAGAAAACATGCTCTATTTTTGTTGCAATGACGATAACACAACTTCTTCTCCTGCAGTTTTGATTGCAAAAAGGGTGTTTCAGCTTTTGTGCATACATGTTCTTTGGCTTCTGTAATGATGTCAATCTGGAGTTTTCATAGCTGTTTTAATGATGTCAACACATATTGTTTGGATGTTTTATTGATGGATGCGTATGTTTCTCGGTTGTTTTATCGATGGATGCGTATGTTTCTCGGTTGTTTTATTGATTTTAGAATATATGCTCAGTTTTTGTTGCAAAGAGGATAACACAACTTCTTTTCCTGCCGTTTTGATTGCAAAAAGGGTGTTTCAGCCTTTGTACACACGTTCTTTCGCTTTTGTAATGATGTCAATCTGGAGTTTCCTTAGCTGTTTTAATGTTTGGATGTTTTATTGATGTCGACTCAGGTATCTTTGATCTTTTATTGATGTAAAGACACGTTGGGTTTATTGTAATGAGGATAATACAACTTCTTTAGCTGTCGTTTTGATCGGAAAAGGGATGTTTCAGGCTCGGGACGCATATTATTTTTTTATATTTATAATAAGGTCACATGTGATGGTTTTTGGCTGTTTGACGATGTTAACACATGTTCTTTGGTTTTCACTGATACCAACACATCTTCCTTGGATGTCTTGTCGATGTTAGAGGACATGTTTTGTTTTTGTTGCAATGAGGATAACACAACTTCTTTGGCTTCCGTTTTTGTTAGGAAAAGGGGTGTTTGAGCGTCTGTACGCACATGTTCGTTGGTTTTTGTAATGATATCACCATATGTTGTTTGAAGTAAAGACATGCTTCTTTTATGTTTTATTGATATGAAATCACATGCTCTGGTTTTGTTGCAATGAGGATAACTTATTCAGTCGTGGGTTTTGGGAGGAAAAAGGATACTTTAGCGTCTGTGCACACATATTCTTTGTCATTCATAATGATATCAATGGGGATGGTGTTTGTATGTTCTTACGACATTAATACATTTTGTTTGGACTTTTTATTGATATCAGAACATTTTGTTTCTGTTGCGCTGAGGATAACACAACTTCTTTGACTATCGTTTTGATAGCGTGTGTTTTAACGTCTGTACGGAAATTGTCATTGGGATTTGCAGTGAAGTAAATGGGGAATTTCTTTGATTATTACAGTGGTGTGTTAGACTCGACACTCACATATTCTTTGTCTTGTCAATGGAGGAATTCTTGGATATTCTGATGATATCAACAAATGTTACCTGAATGTTTCTTGTATGTGTTATTTATATAGATATTTGTGTTTTGTTCCAATGAGGATACACAATGGTCTTTAGCTGTCGTTTTGATCGGAGAAAGGAGGTTTTAGCATCGATACGCATATGTTCTTTTTCATTTGTAATGAGGTCATTGGTGATGGTCTTTGCTGTTTAAAGATGTCGACACACGTTTTTTGGTTTTTATTGATGTCAATACATGATTCTTGGACGTTTATCGATGATAGAGTACATGTTCTGTTTTTGTGACAGAACTTCTTTGGCCGTTTTTATAACAAAAAGGGTGTTTTGACGTCTTTACGCACATGTCCTTTAGATTTTGTAATGATGTCAGTGGTGGGGGGTGGTTCTTTGTTTCGTTTGAAAATTTATTGGAGTCGACATATTTCATTGATGATTCATTGAGGATAACAAAATTTCTTTAGATGTCATCCTTTATAGCTTAACGACAGATTTCATTTGTATATTTCATTGATGTCAAAACATGTTTCATGGATTCTTTTTTAGTTAAAACATGTTTTGTTTCTGTCGCATTGAGAATAATATAACATCTTTGACTGCCGTTTGATAGCAAAAAGGGTGTTTTAACGTTCGTACGGAAATGTTCTTTAGGATTTGCAATGATGTCAATAGGGAATTTCTTTAACTGATATAATGTCAACACATACTATTTGGATCTTTTATTCATGTTAGCATATATCTCTTGTTTGAGTTATTTATGTTAAAACATATGATCTGGTTTTGATTGTAAAAATGGTGTTTTAGACTCTGTACGCCCACGTTCTTTGCCTTGTTAGTAATGAGGTCAGTGGAGATGGTCTATGGCTGTTTAACGATGTCAACACATGTTGCTTCGTTTTTATTGATACCAGCACATGTACCTTGGATGATTTATCTATGTTAGAGGAAATGTTTTGTTTTGTTGTAATGAGGATGCACAACTTCTTTGGCTGCCGTTTTCATAGGAAAAACGGTGTTTTAATGTTTTTAGGTTTCTGTATTATCAACACATGTTTGGATGTTTTATTGAAGTAAAGAAAGTTTTTTTTATGTTTTATTGGTGTAAAAACATATGCTCTTGTTTTGTTGCAATGAGGATAACAAATTCTTTAGCTGTCGTTTTGGGAGGGGTAAAATGTTTTAGCGTCTTTACGCACATAATCTTTGTCATTTATAATGATATCAGTGAAGAGGGTGTTTGGGTGTCTTAACAATATCAACGCATCTTGTTTGGATGTTTTTTATATGTCAAAACATGCTTCACGGAAATTTTCTATTAATATGAAGATACATGTTTTGCTTCTTTGACTCTCGTACGCAGATTTTTTTGTTTGGAATTTGCAGTGACGTCAATGGGGATATAATGTTGTAAACTCATGTTGTTTTGATGTTTTGTTAACATCAGCCCATATTTCTCAGTTGTTTTATTGATGTTAAAGAATATATTCTGTTTTTGTTGCAATGAAGATACCAAACTTTTTTTTTCACAGTGAGCACATCTTTGCCTTGATAATGATGTCAATGAAGATATTCTCAATGTGGCTAGGATGTTTTACTGATATCAACACGTTTCTAGGATGTTTGAATTACATAGAAATTTTGGTTTTGTTGCAATGAAGACACAACTTAGCTGTCGTTTTCCACGAAAAAAAAAAAGATAATTTAGCATCTGTACGCACATGTTCTTTTCAATTTGCAATGATGTCAATGGGTATGGTTTTTGGCTCTTTTAGCGATATCAATGCATGATGTTTGGATGTTTTACTGATGTCAAAATATGTTTCTTTTATTTTCTATGTGATGTTTTAGTGATGTTAAAACATGTTTTTGTTGCGACGAGGATAACAGAACTTCTTTGGCTACCGCTTTAATTGCAGTAAGAGTGTTTCAGCGCCGGTACGGAAATGTCCTTTAAGTTGCTTCAATTATGATAATGGGGACTTTCATAAGTTATTCGAATGATGTCAACACATCGTTTGGATGTTTAATTGATGTCAGCACATGTTTCTCGGTTGTTTTATTGATGTTAAAATATATGCTCTGTCTTTGTTGCAATAAGGGTAAAACAACTTTCACTGCCGTTTTGATTGCAAAAAAAGTGTTTCAGCCTTTAGATCTTGTAATGTCAATCTGGAGTTTCCTTGCCTGTTTAATGACGTCATCACATGTTGTTTGATGTTTTATTGATGTCAACACTGGTTTTTTCTGAAGTCTGGCTGATGTCAAACACGGGTTTTGTTACAATGAGGATAACACAACATCTTTACCTGTCATTTTGATCGGAAAAGGGATATGCTAGCATTGGTACGCACACGATTTTTTGTATTTGTAATAAGGTCACTGGGGATGGTCTTTGGCTGTTTATTCATGTTTTATTGATGACAGTGGACATCCTTTGTTTTTGTTACATTGGTTTTGAGAGCATAATGGGTGTTTTTAACGTTTGTACTCATATGTTCTTTAGCTGTTATAATGAGTTCAACACCTATTGTTTGGATGTCAACACATGTTTCTCGATTCTTTTATTGATTTTAACACACATGCTCTCTTTTTGTTGTAATGAGGATAAGACAATTTCTTCGGCTGCTGTTTTGTATTGATTTCAACAAATAATCAGATGTTTGATTGAATTGCAGATGTTTCTTTTGTTGTAATGAAGATAACACAAATTCTTTAGCTGTCGTATTGGGAGGAAGAAAGTGGTTTTGTTGTTTTAACGATATTTTGTTTGGATGTTTTACTGATATCAAGAAATATTTCATGGATTTTTTTATTAGTGTTTAAACGTTTAGCTTCTGTTGCAACTTCTTTGACCACTGTTTTGATAGCAAAAAGTATGTTTTAGCGTCTGTACGCAAATGTTCTTTGGGTTTTTTATTGATGGCAATAGGAAGTTTTTGTTTTAGCTGTTATAATGATGTCAACACATATTGTTTGGATGTTTTAGTGATGTCAGCACATGTTCCTCGGCTTTTTTATTGATCTTAAAACATGTTCTGTTTTAAGTTGCAATGAGGATAACACAACTTCTTTTTACAACTATTTTCCTTGCAAAAAGTTTTTTTTTCCAGCCCTTGCTCTTTAGCTTTTGTAAGGATGTCAATCATGAGTTTCCTTAGCTATTTTGATGATGTCAAAACGGTGTTTGGATGTTTTTTCGATGTCTTGTTGATGGAAAAACACGCTACGCTCTCTTGCAATGAGGATACAATTTCTTTAGCTATCGTTTTGATCGGAAAAAGGAAGTTTTAGCATCGATACGCATATCTTCATTTTCATTTGCAGTGAGGTCACTGGCGATGGCCTTTGGCTGTTTAACAATGTTAAAATATGTTTGGTTTTTGTTGATGTCAACACATGTTTCTTTGATGTTTTATCAATGTTAGAGCACATGGTTTTGTAAGAATGAGGATAAACAACTTCTTTGGCTATTCCAATGATATTCCTCATGTTTTTTGGAAGTTTTATTGAAGTCAAGACGTGTTTCTTTGATGTTTCATTGATGTAAAAACATGCTCTGGTTCTGTTGCTAAAAGGAAAACAACTTTTTTAGCTGCCGATTTGGGAGGAAAAAGGGTGTTTTAATGTCTATACCGCACACATATTTTGTCATTTATAATATCAATCGGGAGGGTGCTTGGCTGTTTTAACGATATCAACACATTTTGTTTGGATGTTTTATTGATACAGAACATGTTTCATCGATTTTCTATTAGTTATAACATATGTTTTGTGTTTGTTATATTGAGGATAACATTATTTTTGACTACCATTATCATTGCAAAATGGGTGTTTTAACGTCAGTACGCATATATTTTTTTAGGATTTTCAATGATGTCAATGGAGATTTTCTTTAGCTGATATAATGTTGTCAACATATATAAACCACTCATTTTTTTGTTGTTGTTGAGTTTTTTTTTTTTTGATGAGGATAACTTTTGCTGCCGTTTTTATTGTGAAAAGGATATTGCTTGGAAGTTTTACTTATATAAACATTTGGGTTTTGTTGCAATGAGGATGACACAACCTCTATAGCTATCGTTTCAATCGGAAAAGGATGGGGTTAGGGATGATTTTTGGCTGTTTTCCGATGTCGACACCAGCTGTTTTTTATTGGACGTTTATCAGTAATAGAGCACATATTCTGTTATAGTAATAATGAGGATGAGAGAAATTCTTTGGCTGCCATATCTATAGCAAAGGAAGGGTGTTTTAATGTATTTTAACACATGTTCTTTGGCTTTGTAATGATGTCAAGAAGGGGTTTCTTTGGCTTTTTGATGTTTTATTGATGTAAATACACCCCTATTTTTATTGCAATGAGGATAACACAACTTTCTTAGCTGTCGTTTTTGGAGATAAAGTGTGTTTTATCGTCTATACGCACATATTCTTAATGTATATTGATATCAATGGGGAGGGTGTTTGGGTGCTTTAACGATATCACATTTTGTTTGGGTGTTTTATTGATGTCAAAACATGTTTCTTGAAATTTTTTAGTTAAAACAAGTTTTGATTTTGTTGCATTGAGGATATCATAACTCTGACCACCATTTTGATATCAAAATGGGTGTTTTAATGTCTGTATGCAAATGTTCTTTGAGATTTGCAATGATGTGAAACGGGAGTTTCTTTAGCTAATATAATGTCAACACATACTGTTCGGATGCTTTATCAGTGTCAGTACATATTTCATGGTGGTTTTGTTGATGTTAAAACATATGCTGTTCTTTAGTTGCAATGAAGATAACGTTTTTTACAGCCATTTTTATTGATAAAAAGGTGTTTTAGATCCCGTAGGCCCATGTTTTTTTCCTTGCTAATGGCGAGTTTCTTAGATGTTCTAATAATGTCAACACATATTGCATGGATGTTCTGTTGATGTCGACACATATTTCTTGGATGTTTTATTTACATGAACATTAGAGTTTTTTTAGGCAATGAGTATACCACAACTTCTTCAGCTTTTGTTTTCATGGAAGTAAAGAGATTTTAGCATCTGTACGCAGTTGTTCCTTCTCTTTTGCCTGTTTCAACGGTATCAAAATATGTTGTTTGGATGTTTTATTGGTCGCACATGAGAATAACACAACTTCTTTAGCTTCTGTTTTCATAGTAGTAAGGGAGTTTTAGCGTCTTTACCCAAATGTTCTTTGGGTTTTGTAATGTTAATAATGGGGAGTTTCTTTAGCTATTCTAATGTCAATGCATTATTTGGGTCTTTCTCGGCTGATTTACTGATATTATTTATTTACTGATATTATTATTTTCTTGCAATAAGGATAACAACTTCTTTTATTGTCGTTTTGATTGCAAAAAAAAGGCGTTTCAGGCACTGTACTCACATGTTCTCTGGCTTTTGTTATGATTGTCAATGAGGTGTCTTTTTTGCCGTTCAAATGATGTCACATATTTTGTTTGAAAATTTTATAGAACTTGAAATGTTCCTTTGATGTTTTATTGATGTGAAAACATATGATCTAGTCTCGTTGCAATGAGGATAAGATAACTTCTTTAGCTGTAGTTTTGGAAGGGAAAAAATGTTTTAGCGTCTTTACCCACATAATCTTTGTCATTCATAATGATATCAATGAAGAGGATGTTCGACTGTCTTAACGATATCAAAACGTTTTCCGTCTTTGATTTTTGATAGGAAAAATGGTGTCAACGACTGTCTCTTTTTGGAATTTGCATTGATTTCAATGGGGAGTTTCTTTAGCTGATATAATGTTGTCAACACATGTTGTTTTGATGTCTTATCAACATCAGCCCATATTTCTCGGTTGTTTTATTGATGTTAAAACATATATTCTGTTTTTGTTGCAATGAAGATACCAAACTTTTTTTTACTGTAAGCACATCTTCTTTGCCTTGATAATGATGTCAATGAGGAGATTCTTAGGTGTGGCTAAAACAAGTTTCACTGCCGTTTTGATTGCAAAAAAGATGTTTCAACCTTTAGATTTTGTTATGTCAATCTGGAGTTTCCTTACCTGTTTAATGACGTCAACACATATAGTTTGGATGTTTTATTGATGTCAACACTGGTTTCTCAGATGTCTGGTTGATGTAAGACCACGGGTTTTGTTGCAATGAGGATAACACAACTTCTTTAACTGTCGTTTTGATCGGAAAGGGATATGCTAGCATTGGTACGCACACGTTTTTTTATATTAGTAATAAGGTCACTGGGGATGGTCTTTAGCTGTTCATTGACGTTTTATTGATGGCAGAGGACATCCTTTGTTTTTGTTACATTAGTATTGATGGCATAAAGGGTGTTTTTAACGTCTCTACTCAAATGTTCTTTAGCTGTTATAATGAGTTCAACACCTATTCTTTGGATGTCAGCACATGTTTCTCGATTATTTTATTGATGTTAAAACATACATTCTGTTTTTGTTGTAATGAGGATAGGACAATTTCTTCGGCTGCTGTTTTGATAGCAAAAAGGGCGCTTTAACGACTTTGGCTTTTACACTGATATCAACACATACTTAGATGTTTTATTGAAGTACAGATATGTTTCTTTTGTTGCAATGAGGATAATAGAAATTCTTTAGCTGTCGTATTGGGAGGAAAAAAAGTGGTTTTGCTGTTTTAACGATATTTTTTTGGATGTTTTATTGATGTCAAAAAATATTTCATGGATTTTTTTATTTATGTTAAAACGTTTAGTTTCTGTTGCAACTTCTTTGACCACTGTTTTGATAGCAAAAAGATTGTTTTAGCGTCTGTATGCAAATTTTCTTTGGGTTATGTAGTGATGCCAATATGAAGTTTATTTCTTAGCTGTTATAATGCTGTCAACACATATTGTTTGAATGTTTTAGTGATGTCAGCACATGTTTTTCGGCTTTTTTTATTGATGTTAAAACATGTTCTGTTTTTTGCAATGAGGATAACACAATATCTTTTACAATATCTTTTGCAAAAAGTTTTTTCAGCTTTTGTTCTTTAGCTTTTGTAATGATGTCAATCTTCAGTTTCCCGAGCTGTTTTGATGATGTCAACACGTTGTTTGGATGTTTCATTGTTAACACATATTTTTTCGATGCTTTACTGATAGAAAAACACGTTAGGTTTTCTTGCACTGAGGATACAATTTCTTTAGCTATTGTTTTGATCGGGAAAAGGAGGTTTTAGCATCGATACGCATATCTTCTTTTTCATTTGCAATGAGGTCACTGGCGATGGTCTTTTGCTGTTTAACAATGTTAACATATGTTTGGTTTTTGCTGATTTCAACACATGTTTCTTTGATGTTTTACCTATGTTTGAACACATGGTTTTGTAAGAATTAGGATAACACAACTTCTTTGGCTGTTCCATAATATTGCACATATGATTTTTGGAAGTTTTATTGAAGTCAAGACGTGTTTCTTTGATGTTTTATTGATAAAAAAACATGCCCTGGTTCTGTTGCAAAAAGGAGAACAACTCTTTTAGCTGCCGCTTTGGGAGGAAAAAGTGTGTTTTAGTGTCTATACCGCACATACATTTTGTCATTTATGATATCAATAGGGAGGGTGTTTGGCTTTTTTTAACGATATCAACACATTTTGTTTGGATGTTTTATTGATGTCAGAACATGTTTCATCAATTTTTTATTAGTTAGAACATATGTTTTATTTTTGTTCTATTGGGGATAACATATTGTTTTTGACTACCATTATCATTGCAAAATGGGTGTTTTAATGTTGTTAGTATTTGCAATGGTGTCAATAAAGATTTTCTTTAGTTGATATAATGTTGTCATCATATATAAACAACTTGGTTGTTTTTTAATGTTGAAAGATATGTTGTTTTCATTACAATGAGGATAACTTTTTGCTGCCGTTTTGATTGTAAAAAGGATATTACTTGGAAGTTTTACTGATATGAACATTTAGGTTTTGTTGCAATGAGGATAACACAACCTCTATAGGTATCGTTGCAATCGGAAAAGGATGAGGTTAGGGATGATTTTTGGCTGTTTATCGATGTCGACACGTGCTGGTTTATATTGGACGTCTATCGATAATGTAGTACATGTCCTGTTATAGTAAGAATGAGGATGAGAGAACTTCTTTGGCTGCCGTTTTATAGCAAATAAAGGGTGTTTTAATGTGTTTTAATACATGTTTTTTTGGCTTTATAATGATGCCAATGGGAGTTTCTTTGGCTGTTTGATGTTTTATTGATGTAAAAACACCTCTTCTTTTGTTGCAGTGAGGATAACCAATTTCTTTAGCTGTCTTTTTTTGGGAAAATGTTTTTTTTTTTAACGTCTATACGCACATATTCATAATATATATCAATATCAATGGGGAGGGTATTTGGCTGCTTTAACGATATCATCACATTTTGTTTGGGTGTTTTATTGATGTCAAAACATGTTTTACATGTTTTGATTTTGTTCCATTGAGGATAACATAAACTGCCGTTTTGATACCAAAATGGGTGTTTTAACGTCTGTATGCAAATGTTTTTTGGGATTTGCAATGATGTTAAACGGTAGCTTCTTTAGCTAATATAATGTCAACACATGCTGTTCGGATGTTTTATTAATGTCAGCACATATTAAAACATATGCTGTGCTTTTGTTGCAATGAAGATAACGTATTTTACAGCCTCTTTATTGTTTAATGGGTGTTTTAGACCCCGTCCGCCCATGTTCTTTGCCTTGTTAATGATTTTAATTGTGAGTTTCTTAGATGTTCTTATAATGTCAACACATATTGCTTAGATGTTCTATTGATATCAACACATATTTCATGGATGTTATATTTGTATAAACATTATGGTTTTTTAGGAAATGAGAAGACCACAACTTCTTCAGCTATCGTTTTCATCGAAATAAAGATATTTTAGCATCTGTACGCACATGTTCCTTCTCTTTTGGCTGTTTCAACGGTATCAAAATATGTTGTTTGGATGTTTTATTGATCGCACATGAGAATTACAAAACTTCTTTAGCTTCTGTTTTGATAGCAATAAGGGTGGTTTAGTGTCTTTACGCGAATGTTCTTTGGGTTTTGTAAAGTTGGTAATGGGGAGTTTCTTTAGCTATTCTGATGATTTCAATATATTATTTGAGTGTTTCCCGGCTTTTTTAATGATATGATCTATTTTCCTTGCATTATGGATAACACAACTTCTTTACTGTTGTTTTGATTGCAAAAAAAAAGCGTTTCAGCCACTGTACTCACATCTTTGGACTTTGTAATGAATGTCAATGGGGGGTCTTAATGTTTGAAAGTTTTATTGAAGTTGAAATATTTCTTTGATGTTTTACTGATGTGAAAACAATGCTCTAGTTTTGTTGCTATGAGGATAACACAGCTTCTTTAGCCGTAGTTTTGGGAGGAAAAAAAATGTTTTAGCGTCTTTACGCACATAATCTTTGTCATTTATATTGATATAAATGAAGAGGGTGTTCGGCTTTTTAACGATATCAAAACATTTTGTTTGGATGTTTCTAGAGGTCAAAACATTATCTATGGAAATTTTTATTGATATTTAAAACAAGTTTTGTTTCTTTGATTTTTGATAGCAAAAATGGTGTCAACGATTGTACGCAAATGTCTTTTCGGGATTTGCAATGATGTCAACGGAGAGTTTCTCTGGCTGATATAATGTTGTCAACACATGTTGTTTTGATATCTTATTAACATCAGCCCATATTTCTCGGTTGTTTTATTGATGTTAAAGCATATATTCTGTTTTTGTTGCAATGAAGATACCACACCTTTTTTTTTTTTTACTGTAAGCACATCTTCTTTGCCTTGATAGTGAAGTCTATAAGGAGACTCTTCGCTGTGACTAGGATGTTTCATTGATGTGAACACGTTTCTAGGATGTTTGATTTTTATAAGAATTTGGGTTTTGTTGCAATGAAGATAACACAACCTCTTTAGCTGTCGTTTCCCACGAAAAAAGGATAATTTAGCATCTGTACGCACATGTTCTTTTTAATTTGCAATGATGTCAAAGGGGATGGTTTTTGGCTCTTTTAGCGATATCAATGTACATTATTTGGATTTTTAATTGATGACAAAATATGTTTCTTGGATAAAACACATGTTTTTTTGTTGCGATGAGGATAACAACTTTGGCAATAAGGGTGTTTTAGCGTCGGTACGGAAATGTTTCAATGATGGTAATGGGGACTTTCTTAAGCTATTCTAATGAAGTCAACACATTGTTTGGATGTTTGATTGATGTAAGCTCATGCTTCTCGGTTGTTTTATTGATGTTAAAATATATGTTCTATTTTCTTGCAATAACGTTTTGATTGCAAAAAAGGTATCTTAGCCTGTCTACACACATGTGCTTTAGATTTTGTAATGATATCAATCTGGAGTTTCCTTAGCTGTTTTAATGACGTCAACACTTGTTGCTTGGCTATTTCATTGGTGTCAACACAGGTTTCTACGATATCTGGTTGATGTAAAAAAAATTGGATTTTGTGGCAATGAGGAGAATACAACTTCTTTAGTGGTCGTTTTGATCAGAAAGGGATGTGCTAACATTGGTACGAACTTTTTTTTTATTATTTGTAATAAAGTCACTGGGATGGTCGTTGGCTGCTTAACGACGTCAACACGCTTCTTTTTTATACCAACACATGTTCCTTGGATGTTTTATTGATGCTTAGAGATCATCCTTTGTTTTTGTCACATTGAGGATATCACAACTTTGGCTTCCGTTTTGATAGCAAAAAGGGTTTTAACGTCTGTACGCAAATATTCTTTAACAGTTATAATGAGTTCAGTACCTATTGTTTGGATGTCATCACATGTTTTTCGATTCTTTTATTGTTAAAACACATGTTCCATTTTTGTTGTAATGAGGATAAGACAATATCTTTGGCAGCCGTTTTGATAGCAAATAAGGTGTTTTAACGTCTGTACGGACATGTTCTTTGGCTTTTTTATTGAAGTACAGATATTTTTCTTTTGTTTCAATAAGGATAACACAAATTCCTCAGCTATCGTATTAGGAGGAAAAAAAAAGTGCTTTTGCTGTTTCAACGATATCAACACATTTTGTTTGGATGTTTTATTAATGTCAAAACATATTTCATGGGTTTTTGTTAATTCTAAAACGTTTAGCTTCTGTTACAAATGTTCTTTGGGTTTTGTTTTAATGTCAATGGGGAGGATTTTTTTAGCTGTTATAATGATGTGTTTGGATGCACATGTTTTCCGGTTCTCTTTATTGATGTTCCGTTTTTATTGCAATGAGGATAACACAACTTCTTTTACTACCGTTTTTCTTGCACAAAGGGTGTTTTAACCATTGTTCTTTAGTTTTTGTAATGATGTCAATCTTGAGTTGCCTTATCTGTTTTGATGTCAACACGTTGTTTGGATGTTTCATTGATGCTAACACATGCTTCTTCGATGTTTTATTGATGGAAAAACATGTTAGATTTCTTGCAATGAAGATAAAAAAATTTCAGCTGTCGTTTAGATCTGAAAAAGGAAGTTTTAGCATCGATATGCATATGTTCTTTTTCATTTGCAAAGAGGTCACAGGCGATGGTCTTTGGCTGTTAAGCGATGTCAACATATGTTTGGTTTTTGTTGGTGTCAAAACGTTTCTTT
>JAUTXX010521279.1:0-11414 GCA_032273605.1 Panulirus laevicauda | reverse complement strand
TGTCCCAGTGCTATAATTCAGGACTGTATGCAGGTGCTAGGATTGAGGATTTTGTCCCAGTGCTATAATTCAGGACTGTATGCAGGTGCTAGGATTGAGAACTGTATCCCGGTGCTAGGCTTGAGGATTGTATCCCGGTGCTGGGATTGATGACTGTATCCCGGTACTAGGCTTGAGGACTGTATTCCGGTGCCAGGCTTGAGGACTGTATCCCAGTGCTAGGCTTGAGAACTGTATCCCGGAGATAAGCTTGAGGACTGTATCCCAGTGCTAGGCTGGAGGACTGTATCCCGGTGCCAAGCTTGAGAACTGTATCCCGGTGCTAGGCTTGAGGATTGTATCCCGGTGCTAGGCTTGAGAACTGTATCCCTGTGCCAGACGTAAGGACAGTATCCCGTCGCTAGGCATGAGGACTTTATCCCGGTGCTAGGCTTGATGACTGTATCCAAGTGCCTGGCTTGAGGACTGTATCCCCGTGCTAGTCTTGAGAACTGTATCACTATGCCAGTTATGGGATTGATGACTGTATACCGGTACTAGACTTGAGGACTGTATTCCGGTGCCAGGCGTGAGGACTGTATCCCGGTGCTAGGCTTGAGAACTATCCCGGTGCCAGGCCTAAGAAATGTATCCCGGTGCTGAACCTGAGGACTGCATCCCGGTGCTGGACCTGAGGACTGTATCCCGGTGCTAGGCTTGAGAACTGTATCCCGGTGCTAGGCTTGAGAACTGTATTCCAGTGCTAGGCTGGAGGACTGTATCCAGGTGCCAGGCTTGAGAACTGTATCCGGTACTAGGCTTGAGGATTGTATCCCGGTGCTAGGCTTGAGAACTGTATCCCTGTGCCTGGCTTGAGGACCGTATCCCGTCGCTATGAATGAGGACTTTATCCCGGTGCTAGGATTGAGGACTGCATCCCTGTGCCAGGATTGAGGATTGTGTCCCAGTGCTATAATTCAGGACTGTATGCAGGTGCTAGGATTGAGAACTGTATCCCGGTGCTAGGCTTGAGGACTTTATCCCTGTGCCAGGCATGAGGACTGTACCCCAGTGCCAGGCTTGAAGACATTATCCCGGTGCTAGGCTTGAGGTCTGTATCCCAGTGCTAGGCTTGAGAAGCCTATCCCGGTGCAAGGATTAACAACTGCATTCTGGTGTTAGGCTTGAGGACTGTATTCCGGTGCTAGACTTGAGAAATGTATCCCGGTGCCAGGCTTAAGGAAAGTATCACGTGCCAGGCTTGAGAGTATCCCGGTGCCAGGCTTGAGGACTGTGTCCCAGTGCTAGGCTTGAGGACTGTATTCCAGTGGTAGGCTTGAGGACTGTATCCCAGTGCTAGGCTTGAGGACTGTATCCTGATGCCATACTTGAGAACTGTATCCCGATGCTAGGTTTGAGGACTGCATCCCGATGCTAGGCTTGAGAAGTGTATCACTGTGCCAGGCTTGAGGACTGACCCGGCGCTAGGCTTCAGGATTGTATCCCGGTGCTAGACTTGAGGACTGTATCCCGTTGCCAGGCTGAAGGACTGACTCTTGGTGCTAGGACTGAGGACTGTTTCCCGCTGCAGGGTTTGAGGATTGTATCCCGGTGTTTGGCATGAGGACCGTAATCTGGTGTATGGCTTGAGGAGTTATCCCGGTGCTAGGCTTGAGAACTGTATCCCTGTGCCAGGCTTCAGGACCGTTTCCCGGTGCTACATATGAGGACTGTATCCCGGTGCCAGGCTTGAGTACTGTATCCCGGTTCCAGGCTTGAGGACTGTATCCCGGCGCTATGCTTCAGGGCTGTATGCAGGTGCCAGGATTGAGAACTTTATCCCGGTGCTAGGCTTGATGACTTTATCCCTGTGTCAGGATTGAGGACTGCACCCCAGTGCTAAGCTTGAGGACTTTATCCCGGCACTAGGTTTGAGGTCTGTATCCCAGTGCTAGGCTTTAGGGATCTATCCCGGTGCAAGGCTTGAAAACTGCATCCTGGTACTAGGATTGAGATATGTATCCCAGAGCAAGGCTTAAGGAATGTATCACGTGCCAGGCTTGAGAATTTCATTCCGGTGCTAGACTTGAGGACTGTGTCCCCGTGCCAGGCATGAGGAGTGTATCCGGTGCAAGGCTTGAGGAATGTATCCCGGTGCCAGGATTGAGGAGTGTATCCCGGTGGTAGGCTTGAGAACTGTATCCCGGTTCCAAGTTTGATGACTGTATCCCGGTGCTATGCTTGAGGAGTGCATCCAGGTGTTAGGCTTGAAGACTGTATCCCGGTGCGGGTTTATGGGCCATACCCTAGTGCTAGGCTTGAGAACTGTATCCTGGTCCTAGGCTTGAGCGCTGTATCCCGGTGCTAGGCTTAAGTACTCTATCACTGTGCCAGGCTTGAGGACTGCATATCGGTGTTATGCTTGAGGACTGTATCCTGGTGCTAGTCTTGAGGTGTGTGTCCCGGTGCCAGGCTTGATGACTGTATCCCTGTGCCAGGTGTGAGGACTGTATCCCAGTGCTAAGCTTGAGGATTGTCTCCCGGTGCCAGGTGTGAAAACTGTATCCCGGTTTTAGGCTTGAGGACTGCATTCTGGTGCTATGCTTGAGGACTGTATCCCGTTAGTAGGCTTGAGAACTGTATCCCGGTGCCAGGCTTAAGAACTGTATCCCGATGCTAGGCTTGAGGACTGTATCCCGGTACCAGGCTTGAGGACTGTATCCCGGTGCTAAGCTTGAGGCCTATTTCCCGGTAATAGGCTTGAGGACTGTATCCCGGTGCTAGGCTTGAGGACTATATCCCGTTCCTAGACTTGAGGACTGAATGACGCTTCCAGGTTTGATGACTATATCCCGTTGCCAGGTTTGAGGAGCGTGTCCCGGTGCCAGGCTTGATTAATGTATCCAGTTGCTAGGCTTGAGGACTGCATCTCGGTGCTATCCTTGAGGACTGTATTTTGGGTACCAGGCTTGAGAACTGTGTCCCGGTGCTAGGCTTAAGGACTGCATCCCGGTGCAAGCCTTGAGGACTGGTTTTTGGTACCAGGCTTGAGGACTGTATCCGGTGCTAGGCTTGAGAAAAGTATCTAGGTACTAGGCTTGAGGAAAGTATCTAGGTGCTAGGCTTGAGAACTGTATCTTAGTGCTAGGTTTGAGGACTGTATCCCTGTTCTACGCTTGAGGACTGTATCCCGGTGACAGGCTTAAGGACTCTATCCCGGTGCTATGCATGAGGACTGTATCCCGGTGGTAGGCTTGAGAACTGTATCCCGGTGCTAGGTTTGAGGACTGTATCCCGGTGATACGCTTAAGGACTGTATCCCAGTGCCAGGCTTAACGACTGTATCCCAGTGCTAGGCTTAAGAACTGTATCTCGGTGCTACGATTGAGGACTGTATCCCGGTGCTAGGCTTTAAAACTGTATCTCTGTGCCAGGCTTGAGGACTGTATCCCTGTGCCAGGCTTGAGAACTGTATCCCTGTGCTAGGCTTGAGCCCTGTATCCCGGTGCCAGCCTTGAGGACTGTATCTCGTTCCTAGGCTTGAGAACTGCATTCTTGTGCCAGGCTTGAGGATTGTATCCCGGTGCTACGCTTCAGGACTATCCCGGTGCCAGGCTTAAGGACTGTATCCAAGGGGTAGCCTTGAGAGCCTTATCCTGTTCCTAGGCTTGAGAGCTGTATCCTGGTGCTAGGCTTAAGGACTGTATCCCTTTGCCAGTCTTGAGGACTGTATCTCGATGCTGTGCAGGAGGACTGTATCCCGGTGGTACGCGTGAGGACTGTATCCCGGTGCCCGGTGTGAGAACAGTATCCCGGTTTTAGGCTTGATTCCTGTATCCCGTTGCTAGGCTTGAGGACTGTTTCAAGGTGCTAGGCTTGAGAATTGTATCCCGGTGACAGGGTTGAGGACTGTTTCCCGGTGATGGGCTTGAGGACTGTATTTCCATTGTCAGGTTTGAGAACTGTATCCTGTTGCTAGGCTTCAGGACTGTACCCCGTGCTAGACTTGAGTTATCCCGGTGCCAGGCGTAACGACTGTATCACGTTGCCAGGTTTGAGGACTATATACTGGTGTCAAGCTTGATGACTTTATCCCGGTGCCAGGTGTGGGGACTGTATCCCGGTGCTAGGCTTGTGGACTGCATCCCGGTGCTAAGCTTGAAGACTGCATCGGGTGCCAGGCTTGAGGACTGTATTCTGGTGCTATGCTTGAGGACTGCATCCCGGTGCTAGGCTTGAAGACTGCATTTTGGCACCAGGCTTGAGGATTGTTTCCTGGTGCTAGGTTTGAGAAATGTATCCCAGTGAAATGCTTGAAGTCTGTATCCCGGTGCTAGGCTTAAAAATTTTATCACTGTGCCAGGCTTGAGGACTATATCCCGGTGCCAGGCTTGACGACTGTATCCCTGTGCTAGGTTTGAAGACTGTGTCCCGGTGCTACGCTTAAGGACTGTATCCCGGTGCCAGGCTGAACGACTGTATCCCAGTGCTAGGCTTTAGGACTGTATCTCGGTGCCAGGCTTGAGGACTTTATCCCGATGCCAGGCTTGACGACTGTATCCCGGTGCCAGGCTTCAGGACTTTATCCGGTGCTAGGCTTTAAAACTGAATCCCTGTGCCAGGTTTGAGGACTATATCCCGGTGCCAGGATTGAGGACTGTATCCGGTGCTTGGCTTGAGGACTCTAAGCAGGTGCCAGGCTTGAGGACCGTATCCCAGTGCTATGATTGAGGACTGTATCCTGGTGCAAGGCTTGTTAATTGACTCCCTGTGCCACGCTGGAAGACTGTATCCCGGTGCTAGGCTTCAGGACTGAATCCCGGTGTCATGCTTGAAGACTGTATCTCGGTGCCAGGCTTGAGGACTGAATCTTTATGCTTGGATTGAGGACTGTATCCTGGTGCCAGGTTTGAGGACTGTATCCTGGTGCTAGGCTTGAGGACTGTATTCCGGTGCCAGACTTGAGGACTGTATCCCGTTGCTAGGCTTGAGAACTGTATCTCAATGCCAGGACTGAGGAATGTTTTCCGGTGCTAGGCTTGAGGACTTTATTCCGTTGCTAGGCTTGAGGACTGTACCGGTGCTAGGCTTGATAACGGTGTCCCTGTGCCACGCTTGACTTGAGGACTGTATCCCGTTGATAGGATTCAGGAGTGTATCCCGGTGTTATGCTTGAGGACTGTATCACCGTGCCAGGCTTGAGGACTGAATCTTCGTGTTAGGATTGAGGACTGTATCCCGGTGCCAGGTTTGAGGACTGTATCCTGGTGCTAGGCTTAAGGACTCTATCCTGGTGGCAGGCTTCAGGACTGTATCCAGTTGCTAGGCTTGAGAACTGCATCTCTGTGCCAGGAATGAGGACTGTATCCCGGTGCTAGGCTTGAGGACTATATCACCATGCTAGGCTTGAGGACTGTATCCCGGTGCCAGGCTTGAGTACTGAATCTTGGTGCTGGGATTGAGGACTTTATCCTGGTGCAAGGTTTCAGGACTATATCCCGGTGCTATGCTTGAGGACTGTTTACCGATGCCAGGCTTGAGAACTGTATGCCAGTGCTATGATTGAGAACTGTATCCCGGTAATAGGCTTGAGTACTATATCTTAGTACCAGGCATGAGGACTGTTTCCCAGTGCTAGGCTTTAGGACTGTATCCCGGTTCTTGGCTTGAAAACTGTATCCCTGTGCCAGGCTTGAAGACTGTATCTCTGTGCTAGGCTTGACGACTGTATCCCGGTTCTAGGCTTGAGGAATGTAACCCGGTGCCAGGATTGAGAACTATATCCCAGTGCTAGGCTTCAGGACTGTATCCTGGTTCTAGGCTTGAGGGCTGTGTTCCGGTGCTAGGCTAAAGGTCTGTATCTAGGTGCCAGATTTGAGAACTGTATCCCGGTGCTATGCTTAAGGACTCTATCCCGGTGCCAAGATTTAGGACTGTATCCCGGTGCTAGGCTTGAGGACTGTATCCCGGTGCCAGGCTTGAGGACTGTATCCCGGTGCTAGGCTTCAGGACTGCATCCCGTTGCTAGGCTTGAGGGCTGTATTTTGGTACCAGGCTTGAGGACTGTATCCCAGTGCTAGGCTTAAGGACTGTATCCTGATGGCAGAGGCCCACTTTATCTCGGTGTTAGGCATGAGAAATGTCCCAGTGCCAGGCTTGAGAACCGCATCCGAGTGCAAGGCTTGAAGACTGTATCCCGATGCCAGGCTTGAGGACTACATCCAGGTGCAAGGCTTAAAGACTGTATCCCGGTGCAAGGATTAATGACTGCATCCCGGTGCTAGGCTTGAGGGCTGTATTTTGGTACCAGGCTTGAGGACTGTATCCCGGTGCTCGGCTTGAAGACTATCCCGGTGGCAGGCTTGAGGACTTTATCACAGTGTTAGGCATGGGAACTGTGTCCCGGTGCCAGGCTTGAGGACTGTATCCCGGTGCTACGCTTCAAGACTGCATCCCGGTGCCAGCCTTGAGGACTGTATCTCGTCCCTAGGCTTTAGAACTACATTCGTGTGCCAGGCTTAAGGACGGTATCCTGGTTCTACCCTTCAAGACTGTATATCGGTGCCAGGCTAAAGGACTGTATCCAAGGGGTAGGCTTGAGAGCTGTATCCTGCTTCTGGGCTTGAGAGCTGTATCCTGTTTCTAGGCTTGAGAGCTGTATCCTGGTGCTCGGCTTTAGGACTGTATCCCTTTGCCAGTCTTGAGGACTGTATCTCCATGCTGTGCAGGAGGACTGTATCCCAGTGATAAGCTTGAGGACTGTATCCCGGTGCCAGGTTTGAGGACTGTATCCCGGTGCTACGCTTAAGGTCTGTATCCCATTGCCAGCCTTAACGACTGTATCCCAGTGCTAGGCTTAAAGACTGTATCTCGGTGCCACGATTGAGGACTGTGTCCCGGTGCTAGGCTTTAAAACTGTATCTCTTTGACAGGGTGAGGACTGTATCCCTGTGCCAGGCTTAAGAACTGTATTCCTGTGCTAGGCTTGTGCCTTGTATCCCGGTGCCAGCCGTGAGGACTGTATCTCGTTCCTGAGCTTCAGAACGGTATTCTTGTGCCAGGCTTGAGGACTGTATCCCATTGCTACGCTTCAAGACTGTATCCCTTTCCCAGCCTTGAGGACTGTATCTCGTCCCTAGGCTTGAGAACTACATTCGTGTGCAAGGCTTAAGGACTGTATCCTGGTTCTACCCTTCAGGACTGTATATCAGTGCCAGGCTAAAGGATTGTATCCAAGGGGTAGGCTTGAGAGCTGTATCCTGGTGCTCGGCTTAATGACTGTATCCCTTTGCCAGTCTTGAGGACTGTATATCCATGCTATGCAGGAGAACTGTATCCCAGTGATAGGCTTGAGGACTGTATCCTGGTGCTAGGCTTGAGCCCTGTATCACGGTGCCAGCCTTGAGGACTGTATCTCGTTCCTCTGCTTGAGAACTGCATTCTTGTGCCAGGCTTGAGGGCTGTATCCCGGTGCTACGCTTCAAGACTGTATCCCAGTGCCAGCCTTGAGGACTGTATGTCGTCCCTAGACTTGAGAACTACATTCGTGTGCCAGGCTTAAGAACTGTATCCCAGTGCTACGCTTCAGGACTGTATATCGGTGCCAGGCTTAAGGACTGTATCCAAGGGGTAGGCTTGAGAGCTGCATCCTGTTTCTAGGCTTGAGAGCTGTATGCTGGTGCTCGGCTTCAGGACTGTATCCTTTTGCCAGTCTTGAGGACTTTATCTCCATGCTATGCAGGAGGACTGTATCCCAGTGATAGGCTTGAGGACTGTATCCCGGTGCTACGCTTAAGGTCTTTATCCCAGTGCCAGATTAACGACTGTATCCCAGTGCTAGGCTTAAGGACTGTATCTCGGTGCCACGATTGAGGACTGTGTCCCGGTGCTATGCTTTAGAACTGTATCTCTGTGCCAGGCTTGAGGACTGTATCCCTATGCCAGGCTTGAGAACTGTATCCCGGTGCTAGGCTTGTGCCCTGTATCCCGGTGCCAGCCTTGAGGACTGTATCTTGTTCCTGGGCTTGAGAACTGCATTCTTGCGCCAGGCTTGAGGACTGTATCCCGGTGCTACGGTTCAAGACTGTATCCCGGTGCAAGCCTTGAGCACTGTATCTCGGGCCTAGGCTTGAGAACTACATTCAAGTGCCAGGCTTAAGGACTGTATCCCGGTGCTACGCTTCAGGACTGTATATCGGTGCCAGACTTAAGGACTGTATCCAAGGGGTAGGCTTGAGAGCTGTATCCTGTTTCTAGGATTGAGAGCTGTATCTTGGTGCTCGGCTTAAGGACTGCATCCTTTTGCCAGTCTTGAGGACTGTATCTCCATGCTATGCAGGAGGACTGTATCCCAGTGATAGGCTTGAGGACTGTATCCCAGTGCCAGGTTTGAGGACTGTATCCCGATGCTACGCTTAAGGTCTGTATCCCAGTGTCAGGCTTAACGACTGTATCCCAGTGCTAGGCTTAAGGACTGTATCTTGGTGCCACGATTGAGGACTGTATCCCGGTGCTAGGCTTTAAAACAGATTTGAGGACTATATACCGGTGCCAGGCTTAAGAAGTGTATCCCGATGCTAGGTCTGAGGGCTTTATCCCGATGCTAGGCTTAAGGGATGTACCCTGGTTCTAGGCCTGAGGACAGTACTCCGGCGCCAGGCTTGAGAACTGTATCCCGGTGATAGGATTCATTCCTGTATCGGTGCTAGGCTTGAGGATTATAACCCGGTGCTAAGTATGAGGACAGTATCCCTCTGCTAGGCTTGAGGACTGCATCTCAGTGCTAGGCTTGAGGACTATCCCCGATGATAAACTTGAGGACTGTATTCCGGTGCCAGACTTGAACATTGTATCCTGGTACCAAGCTTGAGGACTGTGTCCCAGGGCTAGGTTTGAGAACTGCATGTCGTGCTAGGCTTGAGGACTGTATCCCGGGACATGGCTTGAGGACTGTATCTCCGTACCAGGCTTGAGGACTTGCATTCCGGTGCAAGGCTTGAGAACTGTCTCCGGCGCTAGGCTTGAGGATTGTATCCTAGAGCTAGGCTTGAGGACTGTATCCAGGCTCTAGGCTTGAGGACTGTATCTTGGTACCAGGCTTGAGGACCGTATCCCGATGGGAAGGTTGAGGACTGTTTTCGGTGCTAGGCTAGAGGACTGTATCCCAGCGCTAGGCTTGAGGACTGTATCATGGTCCTAGGCTTGAGGACTGTATCCTTTTCCTTGGCTTGAGGACTGTATCCTGGTTTTAGAATTGAGGAATGTATCCCGTTGCCAGGCTTCAGGACTGTATCCCCTGAGTAGGCTTAAGAAGTGTATCCTTGTGCCTGGCTTAAAAACTGCATCCTGTTGCCAGGCTTAAGGACTGTATTCCAGTGCTAGTCTTGAGGACTGTATACCGGTTATAGGCTTGAAGACTGTATCCCTCTGCTAGGCTTGAGAAATGTATCCCGGTACTAGGACTGAGGACTGTATCCCGGTGCTAGGCTTGAGATCTGTATTCCGACGCCAGGCTTGAGGACTCTGTCCCAGTTATAGGATTGAGTCTTGTATCCCGTTGCTAGGCTTCAGAACTGTATCATGCTAGGCTTCAGGACAGTATCTCCGCGCTAGGCTTGAGAACTGTGTTCCGGTGCCCGGCTTGAAGACTGTATCCAGGTGCTGCGGTTGAGTACTGTATCTCGGTGAAAGACTTGACGACTGTATCCCGGTGCCAGGCTTGAGGACTGTATCCAATGCTAGGCTTGAGGACTGTATCTCGGTGTTAGCTTTGAGGACTGTATCCCGGTGCTACGGTTGAGGACTATATCCCGGTTCAAGGCTTGAGAATTGTATCTCGGTGCTAAGCTTCAGATCTGTATCCCGCTGCTACGCTTGAGGACTTTATCCCGGTGCTGGGCTTCAGAACTATATCCCGGTTCCAGGCTTGAGGACACTCTCCCTGCACTAGGCTTGAGGACTGTATCCCAGAGGTAGACTTGAGGTCTTTGTCCCATGTAAGGTTTAAGAACTGTATCCCTGTTCTAGGTTGAGGACTGTATCTTGGCACCAGGCTTGAGGACTGTATTCCGGTTCTAGGCTTGAAGACTGTATCTCTGTCCCATGCTTGAAAATTGCAACCTGGGGCTAGGTTTCAGGACTACATCCCGGTGTCAGACTTGAGAACTGTATACCGATGCTAGGCTTGAGGGCTGTATCCCGATGCTAGGTTTGAGGGCTGTATATCTCAGTGCTAGGCTTGAGGACTGTTTCCTGTTGCTTGGCATTAGGACAGTACCACCCTGCTAGGCTTCAGGATTGTATCCCGGAGCTAGACTTGAGGACTGTATTCGGTGCCAGGCTTAAAGACTGCATCCCGGTGCTAATCTTTAGGACTACATCCTGGTACTAGGCTTGATGACTGTATCGCGGTGCTAGGCTTGAGTCGTGTATCCAGGTGCCAGGCTTGAGTACTGTATCCCAATGCTATGCTTGAGGACTGTATCGCGGTGCTAGGCTTGAGTACTGTATTCCTGTGCCAGGCTTGAAGACTGTATCTCGGTGCTAGGATTGAGTATCGTATCTTGGTGCCAGGCTTAAGAACTGTATCCCTGTGCCAGGCTTGAGGACTGTATCCCAGTGTTAGGCTTGAGGATTATATCCCAGTGCAAGGCTTGAGAACTGTATCCCGGTGCTAAGCTTAAGAACTGTATCCCGGTACGACGCTTGAGGACTTTAACCGGGGCTAGGCTTCAGAACTATATCCTGGTTCTAGGCTTCAGGACACTATCCCTGTACTAGATTTGAGGATTGTATCCCAGAGGTAGGTTTGAGGTTTATATCCCGGTGCAAGGCTTAAGAACTGTATCCCTGTAGTAGGTTGAAGACTGTATCCTGGAGTTAGGTTTCAGGACTGTATCCAGATGTTAACTTGAGGAATGTATCTTGGTACCAGGCTTGAGGACTGTATCCTGGTTGTAGGTTTGAGGACTGTATCTTTGTCCTATTCTTGAAAATTGCATCCTGGTTCTAGGCTTGAGGACTATATCCCAGTGCCAGGCTTAGGAACTGTAATCCAATGCTAGGCTTGAGGGCTGTATCCTGGTCCTAGGCTAGAGGACAGTACTCCGGCGCCAGGCTTTAGGAATGTATCCCTGTGATAGGATTGATTCCTGTATCGATGCTAGTCTTGAGGGCTTTATCCCGGTGCTACGTATGAGGACAGTATCCCCTGCTAGGTATGAGGACTGTATCCCAATGCTAGGTTTGAGGACTGCATCCTGGTGCTAGGCTTGAGGATGTATCCCTGGGCTAGGCTTGAGGACTGTATCTCCGTTGAAGGCTTGAGGACTGTATTGCGGTGCAAGCCTTGAGAACTGTCTCCGGTGCTAGGCTTGAGGATTGTATCCTAGAGCTAGGCTTGAGGACTGTATCCAGGCTCCACGCTTGAGGACTGT
>JAUTXX010521259.1:0-11417 GCA_032273605.1 Panulirus laevicauda | reverse complement strand
ACCGACACTAATAATAACTGTAGCTGTAAATAATCATAATGCGAAGGGTTGTATCTATAATGAATTAAGCAAGTGTGTTATATATATAGTAACTGAAGAGACACATGCCGGACACACACATACATTGTGTATGAGGTGAAGTCTTCAGTCATGTTCACAACACACACCAGCCAATGATTCACTTCACATCAAGCTGCCATCGAAATATCATAAGCCTCATCAGAACGTAAAAAAAAATGAGGGGTGACTGGAGAACAGATTCTATGCAGAAAAGAACGTGTCAATAAAGGAAGCATAGATTCCACGAAGAGAGAGAAAAAAAAAGGAAAACATTAAAGCCTCAACGAAGGGGGCTTCCTGGCGACGTTAGTCTACTGAAGGGAAAAGTGGTATGATCCAGCCATCACAGAGCATCATCACCGGGAGGCACCGAAGCCAGCCGCCCTTACAGCGGACCGCTCACCGGTGCGACGGGGTCTGCCCTCCTCCTCCTCCTACCCTACCCAACCCTCCCCAGGTGAAAGAAAGTCTGATCAGGACCGAAAAAACTAGTCGGGCGAGCCAGAGGCCGGGCGGGCGGACCATGTGATGATGATTCCCCCTTAGCAGGTGTGTGTGTGTGTGTGTGTGTGTGTGTCGGGTGGGGGAGGGGGGATGATATGACCGGTGGCTCACACAGGCCCACGCTCAGAGCTGTGGTGTATGGTGTTTGGAGGGTCAGCTCTAGGCTGGGGTGTGGTGTTTGGAGGGTCAGCTCCAGGCTGGGGTGTGGTGTTTGGAGGGTCATCTGTAGGGTGTGGGTGTGGTGCTTTGGAGAAATAATGATGATAATATTAATGATAAAAAGGAAAAAAAGAAATATATTTCCTATAATCAACTGGGTACATTTCTAGTCTTCATAAATGGTTTACGTACGTTGTGTTCGAAGCAGGTGTGGTTCGTCATCTGTTTCGAAGTACGCACTTCAAAGGCGCTATTTCCAGCTTATCCTACGATTTCTGTGGCTCTCCTCTCTTAAGAACTTCAACAATTTGTCAAAGTTCATTGATGTAGATCGTCTTTCGTTGTACGCACGATCATTTCGTATTTTCGTTACGTTGTTCTGATCTTCAAATTCGTTAGATCTTCGCTTGGCTCTGGGTTCGTGTCGTGGGACGCATTTAGTTTACCCTATAATGTGAGATGGTTTTAACGCTGGGTTGGATGAACCTAGTAATGGCTGATACAAGACTGAAATACAAGAGCTGAAATAAAGTGTGTATTTTTACATTAAACTTTTATATTACGATTTAAAATTGCATTATTTCTGACCTGTTTACAAGCTCAAGAAAACACCGATAGATAATGAATTTGCTTATCTATCAAGTAGACCATGAATTATAACACTTATGTATATTCTTTTAATGTAATTAAGTGATTACTAATACGTAGTGCTCTTGTGTGCTAGCTGTGTAGGATTTTGGCTCAGTATAGATGGGCTCGTATTACCTCGGGTCAACATTGGTCACCATGTTGGAACGTGTGGGTGCCTGTGATTGGTCGATGAGTTGCCAATGGCGTAAAAATCTTATCAATGATATTATGCAATTTTAGTTACTTTCTTAACATGTATACCTATCAAGTATCATTTTATTGAATTAATTATTGTTGGTTTAACGTTCTATGACGCGAGAATGGTATTAACCTACGTTAAATTGAAAAGGCATTAGGAAATCGACAAGTGTCCAGTGACGTGTGGCAATGTTGTTGTTGTCAAACGGTGAAGGAGACAAAAATGGCCGAAAAAATTTGAAGACCTTGGAATTGAAAGACGTGGACATAGTTAGAGGACTTTTAAATTGAATTTGATGGCTGGCATGTAGGTAAGAGAAGTAATAGCTGTCATCTGTCCAAACATTGTGTTAGTAACATGTTAGTACGAGGTAAACGATGGAATAGCTTAGTTGATTAGATAGCTAATCAACCGTTGACATTGTAGACTCTCGAAATACACTTTTTTTTTTCATCTTCAGTATTTGACAAGTGGTTACAAGTACTGACGGTGTGTTTTAGAAGTATTCAGTTCACTCGAGGTAATTTACTTTGCTCATGATTTTATTTAATATGGATTCTAGACCCAAAAGTAGATGGCCTTTCAAAATAAAGTGGGAGGGGTGGGGGGGCTTTTTTTTTCACCTACCAACAAGCAACATTTTTCACTGCTTCCATTGCAGTGCCATCAGGTAAATCACAGATCACGGTTGGTTCAGCATAAGACATTTCTAAGATAATGGTTGATTAGCTTTCTTACAAGTACTCAAAAAAGACAAAAAAGAATTCCATTTGTTCTATAAAAGATAATTACCTAATATTTTACTAAGATCATGCAGGTCCTCCACACTATAGCCATATTGTTGTGTGTGTTTAGTGTTTTGCAATTACTTTCTATTTACACTTTGTAAATTGTTTGCTTTGGATGAGTCGTAATTACTTGCTGAGTTTGTAGACAGTTAATGTAAACATGTAAATATTAGTGCCACTACCTTATTAAGCAAGGAGTCATAGAATTGCTTGAGTGATCTATAAATTCATTGCTGTGAAGAGATCAAGGCTTAAACAGTCATATTTCACATAACATTGAAAATAAGATGAAATTTGGTTCGTTTGGTAAGATTTTCATAGTTTACATTGATTTGTACAAGATATTCACCTACATCTTTGCTAAATAACTCTGCGGTTTATCATTGCACCTTAAATACTATCAACTAAGTATCCTAGGATAAAAAACATAGCATATGTACTTCCTGGTATTAATATGTACTCAATAAAGCCTATCATTCCATGAGAAATTAGATTCCAAAGGTAATAACTGCCTTTATAATAGCTCTTCATCCTAACCGCATCCTTTGTACACTCATGATTATGTAACATGTTAATGATTATGTAACATGTTAATGAACACACGTTATGCCAGTGTTAGTATAGTGCATGTTGAACCCAGTGGCTATATTGTTGGGTTTCGAGAACATACACATTAGTGGGGAAAAGTGAGGTTTGAGATGACATGTAATCAGCGACTTTTAATTAAGGCATTTTAAAAAATTTTAGGTGACATTTCTCTCATGTGTCTCCCCTGATGATGTGATCATTACACGAAAGTGCACTTGGTTGGTTCCAAGTTTCAACTAAGTGAATGTTAACTTGTAAACAAGCGTTAATTTCCTTTTGTCTTTTCTCAGAATTTCTAAAATATGGCTATCTATCCTGCAGGTAGACAGCTTGCTGATAGTGACCAAATAAGAGGCTACGCTCCATTTAGATGAAATCGACTTATGGAGATCTATGTACTTCTGGAGCATTTTGTTCGCTAAGGTGAGTGATCTAAGCTTTAGCTGAGCTATAGCTGGCTTATACGCTTAACTATAACCATGTGACTGATGATAGCAGACAGATCATGTATGGACAGGACAGATATATCTATATATGCGACAGTTTCTCCACAGGGATGTGAAATTTCGACTTGTCTGACTTTACTGATAATGGGATGGCTGCAGGGTACCTTTGTATTTCTACGTAGTGCATAGAATAATTAGATTACTATTCCTCATATACACGTCCTCGGGAATTTAAGAATATATCCTCAATACTCTCGCATTTCGATATTTATACTGTGCTCAGTTTATTTCAAACAGCTCTTTGAATTTTATCATTAATTGTTTCTGATGATTTGCATCTTTCGTTACTGTGAACGCTTATTTCCTTAACAGATACGGAATATAACGTAGTCCGTTTTTTTTATGAATTTGATATATCTCATTCATGTAATGCTGCTGAATCTTACAATACTGTATGACATACACGATGCATTGAACGTATTTTTAAAATCGACTGCGTACATTGGATATGGGCTGAGGACTACGTTTGTCTGAGTTTACATTGAGCGACTATATACATTCGTTTGTATATGTGAGGTTAAATGTGTATGTTTAATACAGCTAGTTACCCTCCAAACACTTTGATTGATGTATGGATATGGGTTTAGGCTGGAGTCAGAGAGACCATGGTTCCCCATTGACAACCATTTTCTGTTCCTTAGGACCACATTGCTCTCTGTAAATAATCAGCACAGCTGAAATGATGTACATTTAATGTAAATAATGATCTGCATACTTGAGACTCTGCCCCTATACGATCCTCAGTGGTGTAACAGCGTTGCAGGCTGTGACGAGTGTACTATATATAAGAACGAACAGTAAAGGAGGCCAAGTGAGGATTTTCCCCTTCTAAGGCGACTCAAAGTAGGTAAGAGACGCACACAAATGGTGTGGCATAAGACTTGAGTCCAGCTACTGACGGGACCAGATCGAGGAAGTGGCTGAGTTGGGGAGGGGATGTAACTGTGGTGATATTCAGGTTGCAACTCTCATGTGAAGGTTCATGCACCTGCTACTACGTGACCACGCATGGACGAGCCACAGGCGACACGCGCGGGTAGAAAGCATGGAAATAGAAAGCCACAGCGTTGTTGATATGGCTAGTAGAAACTTACAAATGTGCAAACTGATGAAAGTAGAGAGCAGAGAATAATAGGAGCACATTTGAAGGCAGATAAGCAGAGTTAAGAGTGAAGGAAGGGAACATAGACCCAGGCAGATACATACATAAGTACACCGGAATGTCAGATGAAGCAATTAAGTATATGGACTAACAGATATGAAGTTTAGAAAAAGTACAGAGAATACAGGACCAGTGCTTGCTAGCTAAGAGTCTATAGAAAAGGCTGGAGACACAGAGGTTGGCACTGCCATACTGTGGGATCAAGCTGAAAAGTGGATGGCACCAAAATTAGAAAGATGAGTAAGACAAGAGGTTGATAGATGTAAATCACTGATTATTTTTGGATTGGGAGAAGATCATACACCAGTTATGGAAGAAAGGGAAAAGGAAGAATTGCATATTGAAGTGCTGAAGACTTTCAGACAGCCAAGTGTAACTTCTGTGATAAAAGAAAGAAGAGGAAGTTATTACTAAGAAATATAGGGGTGAACGGTTATGGTTATGTTTGACTTGCAGTTATCTTCCCAGAAAATATTTAGAAAAGCTAAGAATCTTAAAGGCATGGTGGAAATCAGTGGGATATTCATCGTGTGATAGGTCTTAGGTCTAAGGAGTAGATGTAGGAAAGAAAAGAGTACAGTCAGAAGACAGAAACTGGAGATGCCACACATAGCAAAAGGACGGAGCAACCCTGTTAGAATAGCAGATAGGCAGGAGTAATGTATTCATGTGTGGATGGTTTACTCAGTAGTGATAAAGAACTGGAATTCAAGGACCATATAAGGGAAAATGCACTTGATGTTATTGGAGTCGTAGAAACTAAGCTTACCAAAGAGTTAAGGTATCACCCGTTCTGCCCAGAGGGGTACATGATAGCAAGAATGGAAAGGGAAAGTCAAAGTGGGGAGGATTAGCCCCCTCAATAAACAAGAGCCTGTTCCGAGAAATAGTGGGGATGGCCCATTCAGACGATACATGATGGGAATAAAAATAAGGGAAGAATAGTATGTTTGTGTTATTAGTATATAATCTTCAAAGCGATGCAACAAACTGGAAAAAATACATGATAATAGCAATGAAGGAACAACCTGCATAGTACTTGAAGTAATGAAGCACTTCTTAGAGATGGTGAAGTACAGATAATGGGGTATTTCAGTTATAAAGAGAAGGACTGGAAGAATTTCGATTCTCATGGTGATATGAAGTCATGGAAACACAATTTAGAGTGTATACAGGAAATTTTCCTGCATTAGTATTTCTTAAAACATTAGGATGAAAGGGACTGATACACCATCATAACTTTCTCTGGCATGGACATTAAGAACATTGTATATGGTACACCAGTTGGAAGAAGTGATCTCGTAATACGTATATGGTAAAAGAGGATATTAAATGAGCAGATGTAAGACAGAAAATAAAGAGGAGATATAATTGTGGGAACTACATAAACCTCTATAATTTCTTGGGTAACGTAGATTGGGAAATGGAATTTAATAGTCAGGATTGTGTTGAGAGCTTCTGTGAAATTTACAGTCAGGGAATAGAGGCATGGGTACCTCAAGCCTCAAATACAGAAGGAATGGTAAGCATGAGGAAGGAATGGTTTTGTGAAAGACATCATTGAGCAAAGGAGCTTTGAGATGTGCTGTGGCGAAAATATAGATGGCACTCGAGGCAGGTAGCATTAACAAGATATAAGAGAGCATGGAATGAGTATAGCAAGAAAAGAAAAAAGGAACAAAGAAACTTTGAAAATAATATTGTTGAAAAGGCAGCCAAAAATTTAAGACTATTTCATGAATTGATCAGGAGCTGCTAAACTGTCTAAGGGATTCATAGCAAAATATTTTAAAGGATGATGTCAGGAATTTGAGGAACTAGAGAGCAAGTTCAAAAGTGTTTTCACATGGAAAACATTACAGCCCCATTGCCAGTGAGATAGAATGGGGTGGAGGTTTTGGGAGAAAAGATATCAGGAGAATATTGAAAGGGCTGGACCCACACAAGGCTCATGGTCCTGATGAAATTCCATCATAGAGGCTAAAGACATGAGCATATACACTTGATAGACCTCTTGAATTACTATTCAAGATGTCGCTAGAGAGAGGTATAGTGCCAACGTTAAACCTGTATATAAGAAAGGAAACCACTAACGGGCACTGAACTACTAACTGGTCTCGCTAACTAGTGTGGTGTATAAAGTTTAGGAAAATATAATTATGAAGGAAGTGGATGACTTTCTGTGGAAGAGAATTTTTTTAGTGAGAGGCAACATGATTTTTGGGAAAGAAGGCCATGTGTAACAAACCTCTTAGAGTTTTATGAGATTGAGCTCAGTTTTGGACAAAAGGGAAGGTTGAGTGGACTGCCAGAAAACATTGACACTGTATCCCATAGGAGTCTGATTATGAAGCTGAGTCACCAAGTAGGATGGAAGATTATCTCAAGTGGGAGGGGAAAAAAGGACCAATGTCAGAGGAGCCATCTCCAAATGGATTGAGGTGATCAGCATAGTGCCACGGGGCTCGGTTCTGGTACCATTATTCTTCTTGATCTTTGTGAATGATTTCCTGGGAGGTATAGAATCCTACTTCAGTATAGCTGCAGATGATGCAAAAGTTATGAAGGAAGTGAAAAGTAATGAGGATTGCATTAGCTTACATGGGGACCTAATTAAACTCCAAAATTGGTCTGCAATGTATTTGATGAACTTCAACCTTAACAATTTTAGTAATGAGGTTGGGACAAGCAAAAGACAGCCTTAGGATGGTGATTACCTAACAGGAAGTAAGCTTCAAGATTCTGTGTGATAGGGACTTAGGGGAAGACATCATCCCTAACCTTTCTCCAAAGTCCCATTTTGGGAGAATAACTAAGGAGACAAACTGTCTGTTGGCTATTCATACTTTCCATAAAGCCAAAATTAGAATATGCTTCTCAGGTTTGATCACTGCATGTAAAGAAGCACAAAGAACTCACAGAGAAGGTCCAGGGAAGATCAGAGAAGTTGGTACCAGATTTAAGAGAGCTAAGCAGCAAGGAAAGGCTGAGGCTTTAAATTTACCCACCGTGGAAGAGAGATCAGTGGGGGTGACCTAATCACAACCTTAAAGTTTTCCAAAGAGATCGATGAAGTGGACAGTATTGTGAGAGGTGTAGGGACAGAGGAACCAGAGGACATGATATGAAATTAAGGAACTTGTAAATAAGGATGTATAGAAACACTTTTATAGTATAAGATGGTGGATGATTTGAACAGACTGACTGATGACAAGGTTAATGCAGACAACAGTGTACGTAAATCCAAAAGGCTGTATGATAGTAGAGTATTCAAGAAATGAAAACTCACAAGTGTAAAACTTCCTTGTACAATACAAAAGGGTAATTACACACCATGTATATAAACGGGTGTCTGTGGTGTAGTGGATAGCATTACTAACCATAAGTCAGCAAGAATCCACCTGGGGTTGGGTCTGCATGGGATTGGAGGTGCAACTGCAACTGGAGTGTTTTAATCCTGAGAGTGACATTTGAGACACTTTGGTAAACTGCTGACTGGCAAAAGCTGCGGCTACCCTATCCATGAACTTATGTTTGGTTGTGTAATTTACACTAATGGGCATCACAAACACTTACTGATGGACTTGTTCTGCTGGCAGTGGTGATTCTCACCAGGGCAGGTTGGCTTCCTACAGCTTGGGCAACAGGGAACATGGTCCCAGTTCTAAAACCAAATGAACCACAGAAATACGGGTCAGTTTCACTGACACCCTTGTTCAGTTCTCAAGGTAGAATTAACTGCTTGCTTACAGTGTTTTGGGACTTTACATTAGGTGTCAGAATGGTTCCTAGCTCTTGAACTGGTGAATTCTCAAAAGCCATTTTGGCCACACTGATTAGAAAATGCAGCCAAGGATGTCATCCTGCATGGATTGCTGATTATCTAAGGGACAGCACTGTCACACTAAAGTTCCATCGCCAAACCTCATACTGTCAGAGGGGGAGCAGGTTTAAGTATGACACTTTTAATGCCCGCATGGAAGCTTTATACCAGCTTTCTTTACATCAGGGTACCAGTCCCCTTTGTAATACTAACTGTCACTGGTAGTGACTAGTACCAAAGAACATGAAATCTAATCAGAGATGAATGTCATTCATCTTAGGCTCAAGATATCTGCTACAGTGACAAAAGTCATAAGGACAGGATCAGAGAACCTGGAAACACACTTGAGCTTACAAAGAATTGGCCTGGAATAGGCCAGTGTCAGTCAGTAACTATGTGTATGTAGTTGAAACCTTGAATTTAATTTCATTTCCTAAAAGATTGAGTAAAACTGACTAGAAATGACAGGATTTGAAGTGGGACCTGGTTTTAGGGCTCTGAGAATACTATGTTCATGCCATCCATTCCTTAAAGGAGTTTGCTGCACCAGCTTATATAACAGAGGCCAAGAGTTTTTAGAAGTTCCTCAGAATAATGCCATATTAATTATCTTAGCCATTCCAAGGTAGAAAAGAACTGAAAATCATGGATGGAACCAGGTTCGTGTTGACTGCCCTCTGCTTACCATGTCACAGGAAAGGAACATCAGACATAAGATGATGATAACATGATTACTCTGTGCAACTGAAGCAGTAAATGAATTCCAGTGTAGAAGCCATAGTCAGCAGTTTTTGGTGTTCTTCGTGTTGGGACAAGAAAGACTAACTGGAACCTCTGACAATAACTACATCACTGCCACTGTAAGGAAAATAGAAGCTGTCTTCATTGGATGGCACAACGTATTATACTGATAGGTCTGTTGATTTCTGCACTTAGAATTTAAATGCAACCTTCATTGCAAGATACACCAAGATAGCCTTCTTGGTGACTTCAGATGATGGTTCTACTGTATATACAGAGTTAGCCCTCGTGCTGGGGGCCTTGCGTTATGTTTCACAAGAGATCAACAACTTATTGTCGTATACATATATTTACAGTGTGTCATTAAAGCATTTAAATGTGTCACTTTAAGTTCATCTTATAAGTTGATCTGCTACAGAGACTGGGGTAGCATGGTTCAACAGGTGATCATGATGATTCCTATCCGTCACAAATGTCTTCAAGGGAATGCCTTGAGGAGCTGATGTGTAGAGACAGACATTCTATCCAATTGTGAAAAGATCAAGAAATCTAACATGACAGCAGCATAGTGAACAGAATTTTCACTGGGAAGATGATACTGTTGTGTGATGAACAGGAGGGATGAGAACATACTTCATCACCAAAAATAAGGTTGTATGTGTCAGTTAGAGGGGAATAACTCTGTTAAGTACACCAGGAAAAGGGTGTGCAGGATTATTGATTGATAGGTGATGGAATTGATTAAATGCAGAATAAGAAGAGTTTTTTCTGTTTTTTATGGATTAGATTTTTGTGGTGAAAATATATTTGGAAAAGTGTCGAGCAAAAGGTGAGAAGGTGTATGCAGCTTTTATATATGGAGAAATTGTATGACAGTCAAGTGGAATACTTTATGGGATGAGTTAAGGATATATGGGATAGGGGACAACTGTTGGATGATGTGAAAGCCTTCTGTGGAGTAGCAAATGCATGTGTAAGAGTGGAGGGAGAGTTAAGTGAAAGTTTCAGTGTACAAGTGGGCTTGAGGTTGGGTTTTGTGATGTCACCATGGCTTATTAACGTATTCTGGGTGGAGTGATAAGAGAGGTGAAAGCAAAATTATGGCAGTTAGGTATGGTTGCTAGATGATACTGAAGTTTTGCTAAGAGTGGAGAGGAGTTGCAGAAGGTTGTAAGTGTGTTTGTGTAAGCATAGATAATTGAAGTTAAATGCAAGTAAAAGTAAAGTAATGGTGTTTGAAAGGAGACAGTGAAAGTATAGCTTTGGAAAACCCTATAGAGAGAAAGAAGAAAGAGTACTAAATTGTGTTTTCGATTTGGGGGAAGATAGACTAAAAGAGGTGAGAGAATTTAAGTATTCAAGATCAACCTAGGGTAAGTTTGGTGAGATGGAAGGAGAGATAAGGGAGAGAGCAGTACAGAGTAGAAGAGTCATTAGGTTCTTTGATAGTATAATGAAGCATAGAGGTATAAGCATGGATGTCAAGAAAGGATTAAGGGACAGCATAATCCTCCAGACCTTGACCTATGCAGCCAAAACATGGACATTGAATGCGTCTAGAAGTCAACAGTCTAGGCTGTGCAAATGAGCTATTTAAGAGGAGCATGTGGTATGACTAGATGAAATGGAGAAAGAAGTGAGAGGGTGTAAGAGAGATGTGATATGGCAGGGATGCCATGAAGTCATAGTGGGTGAAACGTAATACTTTTAGGTGGTTTGGGCATTTGGAAAAAATGCTAGATGGGAATTTTACACGGAAAGTGTATGATAGTGCAATTAAAGGGGTTGGTGTGAGAGAGAGAGACCACCTGTGATATGGGGAAATAGAGTGGAAGAGTACTGAAATGAGAGAAATGGTGGAAGAATGTGTCGAATGGTGTATGTGAGAGGCATGTAAGTACAGGGATAGGTGGAGACTCTTTTGACATAGCCACCCCTTTGATGGGGGTTCCTTGAAGAAATGGGGTGTCAAAGATATAAATGGTTGGGTAGAATATATATGGGTATGTTTGAAGGAATAGTGGTTCCAACAATGTTATATGGTTGCCAGGCGTGGGCTATAAATAGAGTTGTACAGAGGAGGGTGGATGTTTTGGAAATGGAATGTTTGAGGACAATATGTGGTGTGAGGTGATTTGATTGAGTAAGTAATGAAAGGGTAAGAGAGATGTGTGGTAATTAAAAGAGTGTGGTTGAGAGAGCAGAAGAGGGTGTTTTGAAATGGTTTGGTCACATGGAGAGAATGAGTGAGGAAAGA
>JAUTXX010521248.1:0-11418 GCA_032273605.1 Panulirus laevicauda | reverse complement strand
TATATATATGTATACATTGAGATGTATAGGTATGTATATTTGCATGTGTGGACGTATATGTATATACATGTGTACAAATTATAGAATTGTCTGAGTGGACTGCAAGAGTGTGGAGGACTAATATGTAAATAAGTATATGCTTCCATGAGGGAAACAGAATTAGGCAGAGCTTAAATGAACAGACATTAGGAGCAATTACATGTTCATAAAGAATATTTGGGTAAGACAAAATGGGACATAATGCTAATGAGAAGGTGAAAGATATCTTAAAGGATAGGAAGTATGATGTGTGAATGAAAATGATGAGTTTTTGTACATGCAAGCAAAGAGAAGTATGTTCCTGGCAGATAGTTATTTTGAACATAAACAAATTCATAGATATTGAAGAATTAGCGAGGTTAGGAATGAGCAGAAGGACAAATGAATTAGCAAGTTCATTATGTATAAGACTGCAATGAGGTAGTAGTGAATAATAGTGTATATATTTTTTCTTACTAATTTACAGGCAACTCTGCTTATGAACACCAAGTTTGCTTTCCCAGTACGGTTTCCCTTCAACCCATCAAGCATTCACTTGGAAGATGTTGAGCTGCCAGATGCTCTTCCTCTTGGCATGTTAAAAAAGGTTTAATTAACCTGTACAGGTTTGTTATGATGTAGATAAAGTACCTAGTACCAAGCAGAAAGAGTTTTAAAGATTCCTTGAAGTATTCAGGAATTTGATAATAGCGTTTCTCTTTGCCTTGGTGTGTTGCATGGCATTTGTCAGCACACCATGAAATTCTTTTGAAGGACTATACTAGACTGTAACAATGCAGAAATTAAACAGTGAGAAATAGAGAAGTACCTCAGCATACATCTTATGAATATAAAGTTCTAACTAGTTATCATGATAAAGAAGGCATCCTGCTATTAATCATATCATGTCTTTTAAGTGAAGTGAGTGGGTCTTTCAACTTTGAGGCTTGAAATACCTCAGTCATTTAATATGAGATGGTAACCCCATGTTCATACTCGTCATCATTTGTGTGTAATTGATTGTGGAAACAACATGGCAGGTTGTAAAGACATGTCTACCAGTCTCTCCCAGTACTCCTGCTTTGGCCATGTTGTTCTTCCAATTGTGATGTTGGAATTAGGTTCGCTTTTTGTTGTTAGTAAAAGTAAGTGTACGAAGTCTTCATGATTGTAGGTATAGCTTTATAAGGAAAGGAATTACACAGATCATGTATATTTTGAACACATTGTTATGCCCCTGCAAAATGAGACTTTTGTATTAAATATTGCATGTTGAAATATGTATTTGTTCTTTTATGCTGTTTTCAACATAAAGATCTCTTCCGATAAATAGTTCTTTATTTTTATGTTTTCCATGACAGAGTTGTATAAGAAACTAATTTAATTAAAAACCTAGATATTTCATATTTAGCAAAAACAGGAACAGCAGCTAGAAGCAGCCATTGTATATAATTATTGCAATTGCATTTTAATTGGTTCTAATGTGATATTGTAGGTAACTTATTCCATTCCTTACACATTCCAGAACCTATAGTTGAATATTTCTATAATGTAATATATGGTTGATAGTGTAATTTATTTATTGTATAGATGTTCAGAGTTTAACTTATGGTGAGCTTGCAATATTGATGCCCTATATGAGGGTTGTTTTCACATCATATAGGGAATATGGAAGAATTTTTTTTCCAAGTACTCACATTTGTTTCACAGATTATGGCTATGTAAAGGAAGTTACACGATGAATTTTTTCATGTTTGCATATATTAGAGATGGTACTTAACAACACATTCCATATTGATCTCTTACCAGTTTTATAAGAAAATACCACACATGCACTTACACCAGAGATGGGGCTCCAAGAGTGTGGAACTTCCCTTCCTGTACTGTACAAATAGGAAATTACACACACATGCATGCATGCACACAAACATGAGTGATAAACAAAATTGTGAATACAGAAAGCATACATAAGTTTATGAAGATGTATAAGAAGTGAGGAAGTTCAAGAGATGGGGCCCTACAAATGTAGAACTCTCTGCCGGTACTGTACAAATAGGTGAATACACACACACTCCTATATACATACACACATACTGTACTAAAATGCTTACACTAGTGATGAGTCCTGTTGTATGAGTTCTTGTAGTTTTTGAGCAGTTATCCCTCAAAGTTTGAATTGTCACCTTTATGTAAAACTTTAGGGGCAAAGGACCCCAGCCAAAAGCACATCAATATGGTTTAAACACAGAATTAATGATTCTGTAAAAGGAAGTTTGATCGGGGTTTGCTTTTTTCAAATGGAGCAGTTTTGATTGGAAGATTGAAAATTTTTATATAGAAATACACCGGCATAGGTGTTTAACATTATTTTAGCTTAAACTCTTGTGATGCTAAGCCAGATACACATTTATATTGCCAAGAAAGCAAGCTAGGCTATTATTACATTTTGCTTCCAAATTCAGGGCATTAAATCCTTAAAAAACAAACAGTAATGTGTCATGAGTTTGTGATATCAAAGGGCCTGAAATATATTGTGTAGTTAATTCTGAAATATTAAACTTCATATGTTTGGTGCTCAAGTTGTCAGCTGAGTGTTTATAGTGCAGAGGGAAATAAAGTGCTAGGAATATATTTACTGGCAGTAACTTTTAAACATGTATAGCTGCCATTTATATAATTGCACGCAAGAGAATTTTCCAAATATTTATGGAGTTGAATATCCAGATTTCCACCCGTGTGGTTTTAGATTTGTTAAAACAAGGATTTATGTAGCCATGGAGAAATGACCAGCCTTAAATCCTTGGCTGTTTTCTAGAAAAAGATTGATATCTTAAACTCATATTTGGCATGTATTGCAGTTGTTGATGAAGACTGAATGAAACTTCTATGATCAAGAATAGCCATTTTTTTATTTGATTTATACAATAATTTAACATTTTAAGTTGCTGTTTCGTTTTGGTTGATTTCATGCTGTGAGACTGTATACCTGTAGTTTAAACTTATTTTTCTAAATATGATCATCAATCAAACAGAATTACTTAATTTGTTAAATTCAAATGTATGAAATTGAAATTTATTCCATTACTAGTTATTTAACTTTTAGTTTTCACACTGAAACATTATATATATGTTTACTATAGAGTTGTCATATGGTAAACTGAATGGCAAAGCCTAGCCCCAGACGAGTTTTGTGAACAGGATGATTTATTACTGTACATTACAGAGGAGAAGCAAAGCAGATTTATAGCAGTGCTGTATTTACTGTGTGTTGCCTTGTGATTAAATAAAATGTTATTTGGAAACCAATAAATACAGACAAATTGTACACGATACCTTCTTTTCCTAGTTTTGAAATGGAAATTTGTGAAAACAGCTGGATTTATGTATTTTCAACAAAAAGTGCAGGATTGCACTCCAATATATATTAAATCACATAATATTATTGGAACCACTAATCCTTCAAATACCCATTTTTTTCTCCGAGATAACGTTCTCTCTTTCCACACATCATTCATTGCTCCCAGAACCTTCGCCCCCCTCCCCGACCCTATGACTCGCTTCCACTTCCATGGTTCCATTCACTATCAAGTCCACTCCCAGATATCTAATGCAAAACACTTCACTTCCTCCAATTTTCCTCCATTCAAACTTACATCCAAACTAACTTTTCTGAAACTAATAACCCAACTTTTATTCACATTTACTCTCAGCTTTTTCCTTTCACACCCTTTTCCAAATTCAGTCACCAACTTCTGCAGTTCCTCACTGGAATCAGCCACCAATGCTGTAACATCAGCGAACAACAACTGACTCACTCCCCAGGCCCTATCATCCCAACCCACTGCATATTTGCCCCTCTCTCCAAAACTCTTGCATTTACCTCCCTAACCACCCCATTCATAAAAAATTAAAAACCATGGTGATGTCACACACCATTGCCACAGAGCGACCTTCACTGGGATTCAGTCACTCTCCTCTCTTCCTGCTCATACACATGCCTTACACCCTTGATAAAAGCTTTTCTGCTTCTAGCAGCTTACCTCCTACACCATATATTCTTAATACCTTCCAAAAATCAGAAAGAAAACAGCCACTTCGAGTAAAGGAGTGCAACTTGACAATCACTGAATTGTTGGCTCTACGCAGCCATTACTAAACCTTCCGATACCCACTGGGTACTACTAATGATATACCTCCCTGGTTAGTGGCTGCCTACCAACTACTGCCTCCTTGTTCTACAGATATTTAAGTTTCTGCTCCCAAGAGGTGGCTTCTGGTGTATTTTCATCATTAGGTAGGCCTTCCAATTCTCTGAAAGCCAATGCTTTCCATAATTCATAACTACCAGGTATCATGCAGAGTAGAAAATGCCATATGCTTTTCTTACTTCCAGCCCGGTACATGGATTAAGCCATGTATAATATAGCAGACATTGGAAGCACAAAAATATACCCAGGAAAGGCATTAAGAGAGGAAGTAGGAGTATCCTTTTTGAAAGCAAGGATTATGGAAGGGCATATTGAATATCTACTGTGCACTACAAAGGTTTATGGAAATAAATTACCACAAAGAACATTACAAGAAATGAGAATGGAGAGAAAAGATGATGGGATTAAGTAACAGAATACTACATTTGAGAGAGGAATAGAGGACATATAGAAATCTTAAAGTCACAAGGCAAGAAATATAAAAAAGGGAATGGGATACCAGAACCTGGAGAAGGAGCTGGAACGAGCAGCAAGTTTGGGAATTTTTAGAAAGAGATATACAGGATGAAGAAATCCTTTAATACAGGAGAGGAACAGATTTTCAAAGACATGGCCTGCAACTGCTGTAGGGCAGGTAAAAGATTTTGTCACTTCATCCTCTGGTGCCGAGTACAGTGATGAAAGAAACACGATTTATAACAACCAGATTATACATGAACTGATATTCCTAAGAGTCCACAGGGAAAATGAAAAATGGTAAGTTCCCAAGTGCACTTTCGTTTAATAATCACATCATCAGGGGAGACACGAGAGAAATATATCAGTCAGTTGATGTACAATGAAGAGACGTAGCTAGGACGCCATTTGGTAAACATACGACTGTCCAAGACGATGAACTGATTTGTAAAAATGAGAATATAGACTTCTGTGGGAGTGATACATAGATTTTTGAGAAAGAAGGGGATGAATAGTTAATATGTAATAAGTTGGTAAGATCAAAACTAGAACATGATGCACATTCATAAACTGGTGCACGGGGAAGGGCTGATGAAAAGGCAAAATCTCTTTCAGTCTGACATTACAATCTCCAACCACTCCTGCCCTCGCTGCAGTTCTAAGCTGGAGGTGCTCCAACCTCTTGCTGTTTGTGGCATTTTCAGTTTTTGTCTTCTGACTGCACTTTGCTTTTCTCCCTCCTTTCCTTAGATCTTTCACACTTGAGGAATATCTTGCTGAATTCCATCGTGCCCTTGTGATTCTTGGCTTTTCCAAGTACTTCCTGGTTTGATAACTGCTAGTCAAATGTAACCATATCTTGTCACCCATAACAAATTGCTTGTGACCCATTCTTCTTTTCTTTATCATACAAGTTGCTCCTGGCAGTCCCATGGCCTCTTTTGGTCTTCCTTTTCCCTTTCTTCCTTATATGGTGTATGATTTTCTTCCCATCAAAAACTGATTAATGATTTACATCAAACTTCCTGCTTTATTAACCTTTAATTTTGGTGCCACCCACTTCTCCACTTGATCTCCGAGTGTGGTAGGGTCATCCTGTGTGTCTCCAACTTCCTTTATACTCTCTCTTTAGGCTAGCCCATTTACTTCCTTGACTGCTTTGTCAATGACAGTACATATTACTTTTTCAGCCTCTTCACTCAGTTTCCTGTGTACCTCTTAACTGAATGCTCTGTTCACATACTTCCATATTTGCTCCAACTTCCCTGCTCTTTACTTTCATCAGTCTCTGTGTGTGTTTTTGTCCTTTTTTCTGCCTGAACAGCTTTCAATATTATTCCAGTAGATTCATTGAGCACCACTGTCCTTTCCTCTATCTGAAAGTCTCCTGGTAATGCTCACCAGTTCCTTGACCAATATCATTGCCAAATTCTACTACATCTAGAGAAGACTCATAAGACTTCACTGTAACTGGCTTCATCTTTCCTAGCTCTAGTTGTATTACCCTCAGATCTTGCTCCGTAACAAGCTTCCACAGCATCCCCAAACATATAGTGTCTGGTGTTTTCATGTTTAGCCTTTCCTATGCTTTTGTCTTCTCTCTGCTGGTCTTGTTTTTACTGACAGGTTTTCGTATATTCCAGTAACTAAATCCATACTTTTCATATATGGTTCAGGCAGTACTAGAGGTCTTAATTTAACCAAAAAAGTAGTAGAAGTAGCAGTTATTGAAGATTAGTAATGGGTGTATAGATACAAATGTATTAATACTCCCGATTCCAGCCATGTAATTGAAAGTAGAGATAACAGTAGCTCCGTTATCAAGTATTCTGAGTGGTTTTTGGAAAATATGTGCAATGGAAGTTATGTTGTGGTGAATGGATACCATCACTGAACGTTATACTTGATACTGCACGAGCCAAAAGGAAGTAGGGGAGTTGGATTGGGAAAGCTGATGAGATTATCTTGAAATACAAATCACAAATTGAAAACTAGAAATTCAAGGCACCTTAGGGTCTGTAACTCCAGTCCACAGGTATATGGACAATATCTGACTGCAGAACAAGTCTAAAGAGGAACACTTTCATGCCACAAAAGCACATGTAGAGATAAGGAGATATTTAGAAGAAATCATTGTATCAGTGAGTGAAGATCCTCTTGCATGGTAGAGGAATATAGAGCAGACTTTTGATAAATTAAGTAAGTGTGACATTAAATACTTAGGAGGAAGCTAACTCAGTCCCTTCAGAACGATTTTTTCCCTCCCAAATGCTGGCTAAATGATCAGTGACAGATGTAAGTTTCCCTAGCTAGAAACTGTAGTTAAGTTTGTCATACAGAGTAATTCTGTAATAATAATCAGGCCTTAGAGAATATGTTGCTTGTGTTTTCCCTGGGAAGCAACTCGTGCATAGTAATTGTTTAAACTGTGGCGTTAAGTTTTTCGTATATGAGTAATATTCTTAGGATCAGACTTTAAAAAAAAAAAATTTCCGTGTTTTCGTTAGGGAATAAAGTCACGCTCATTTAATTTCGAGACATTTTTAACTTGTATTTCCTGTCATAGAAAAAAAAAGTCCTTTGCTCAATTATGTAGGTACTTTGTAATGTTCTTTTCCTAATTATCAGTTTCTCATATAAAGTAATATTCTAAACAAAACACAATTGAATTATATACATAAAGTCTTGCTTTTTATCTTTCCTGAATGTATCGTATTGAATCAAAAAGCTTAGTGCAAATCTCCGTCAACTTGAGGATTTAAAGTCCAATTACCATGATGGTGCGTTTGTGGTAACATTACAAATTAATATTTTACTTCTACTTTCACACAATGACTCACTCCACTTGTTCACTTCATATTATTTCCACTCACTGTCTTACAAACCAGTTCTTTTTTTTTATATATATGGGCAAAAGAGAAAGAAAATATCAATTCAATCATGTTGGCAACACTCCATTTGATTTGACCCGCGAAGCATCTCCTTCCAATCCCCATTTAAACTCATAATTTGGCACTATCAAACTACCATTTAATATATATGTATATATCTACATTCAAGGGCCCCTTTATACTCTACTACCTACCTCATTTGTATACAACAGGATTCTTGAACTGCAGATATTCCAAAATCGAAAAAAAAATCGGTAAATACCTGCACGTTTTTTCGGATTCACTGTGTAAATAACTTGTATGGCAGAAATTAATTGTACAGTGAGTCTTCTTGAAGCATTGATTTTGTTATATTATTATTGTTATCATTAATATTTCTTAGTAATATTTCTTACTATTAGTTTATTCATAGATTAATATATAAAACCGGTTACGCTTCGACCAAACTCAAAATATCCACTTCGGTATAAACTAGTCAGAGCAATATAAGAATATATTTCAAAATATCCTTTATCTTCCATACCAACACGATAGAGAAACTACACGAAACAACAAGAGTTTGGAATATTTCATGTATTAATTTTTTTTTTCAGATTTGGATCTAAATTTACCTTAAGTGGAGTACGAAGTTGAGAGCTTCCAATGTTTATTATTGTTTTAACGGCTCTCAATTCCGTTGTTATTTTGTTAATTATTCAGTAATTTTCATTGTTTTTGGATACTTTATAGAAAAATGTTTTCTTCATCCATCTTGATAATTCATTTATTGGATCAAACAAGACATTTAATTTCTTTTTTTTCTGTATCATGTAGACTGTTGCCGTTTGGTGGTTGCGAGTCAGTGCTTTTGGTCATTAAATTCAGATAATCATGTTGACCAGACGAACGCTAAGTCCTAGAAAACTCTCACGTCCATTGGAGGTTTGCTCACCAGTAAGTGGTCATCGTAAATTGTTTGTAAAGTCACGTAGTCTCGTATGTAACCAGAGTATTGACAGTAGTAAGTTGGAAGATGGACCGTCTCGTATGGGGCCCAGACCCTCCTTCTCCAGCAGTGGAAATCTTCAAGAGTGTCCCAACTCAAGACAAATGTCTAGGCTTCTATCATTTTCCTCGCCGAGCTGGACATTGAACAATACCAGGACACTGTCATCATTGCCTCTGCTCAGTGCTACTCCGTCACTTGGTAAAGCTCAGCAAAATCGTGGCATTTGGGATATTTTTAAAAGGTAAGAACATTCGATGAATATTCCGATGTGAAGTAAGAATCAGGCATTTTCATTTACATTTTTCTGTTAACATATCTAACCTTATGTAGTAATTATCAAGTTTTCTGATGCCTTGATCATTATGCAACAGTGGACAATATTCTTAACAATGGATTTGTTATAAGGTAAAAGTCCATTTTAGAGGAAGAAAATTGAACTTTGAAATGTGTTTGCATGTAATGAACATTCTTCACTATGTGATGAGGAAGCAGACATATTCAGCAAAAATTCTTCACCGTATGGTGAGGCACAGAAGATGACATTACTGTTAGTTTACTTCAACCACAATAGTCAGAAGTGATGAATTTCAGCTACAAGAGGAAGGTAGGTAGGTCTTTCATAAGTTTTATGAATGACGAAGTTTCACTTATGTTAGTTAACCTCATAGTATCCATAATCTTCATGACCCTTCCTACTATCAGTATATGTTACCATAAAGAATATGGATACACATCATGCTCTGCCAGTTTTACTATATTCTCTACAGAGTAAGCTGTTATTTCAAGATAAAATCAGACATAGGTAGTAGTTGGTAGGCAGCCACCTACCAGGGAGGAGTACCACCAATACTACCAGTTGCGTAGTTAGGCAGCACTTGAGTGAGTGTCAGATTTGCATTTTCTGACCCAGGAAACTATCTTTTCTCTCTTCCTCACTCAGACATGGACTGTTGACATTCAGTCCACTAATATACACTCTCTTTGTCACATATAACACTTTACACACAACTCATTCTTCATGATTCTAGATTTTCTTGCAATGAATGCTCTGCATTTTCCATGTTTTGGCTTAATGATAAGAGAAACAGATAGAGGCAGTAGGTTGGAACATTAGGTAGAAGTAGTAGGTTAGAACTTTAGGGAGGAACATTAGGTATCAGTGGCCTGTTAAAAGTGAGGCATAAAGGCTAAGAAGCAGCACTGGAGTTCACCAGAAATGGAGACTCTTTTGCCAATGTCCACCCCCTTAAGGGAGTTCTTAAAGGGAATGGGCATCAGAGATATAGATAGAAAGACAGGAAATCAGTGATACTTCACATACTAAGCTGTTATGGCTAAATAAGATCCGTGATATTCCAAGGTTAGTTTGACATCCCTTTACATTTGTATTTATCTACAGTAACTCTTAGAATTATTCCACCCATGGTGAGCACTTTAAAGTGTGTTAGATCTCTATACTTTTTCTTTAAGCACAGATGAATATGAAAAGAAAGACAGGACCATCCCAAGAAACTAAGTGTAACGTAACTTAACATAACATTCAAGTAAGTTTGCTGCATGTGGGATAGTGACTATGATGAATCCATTGTTGTGAACTGTCAGTACTAGAATTCACCTTCCAAGACATCATTACTAGTATTATTAATCAAATCGTTATCACTAGTCTTACTGATCAGGACTGATTACAAGTCTTACTAATAAAAGCATCATTACCAGTCTTACTGATCGGGGCTCATTACTAGTGTCACCAATCAAAGCATCATTACTAGTTTTACTAATCAAGACATCATTGCTTATCTTACTAATCAAGGCATCATTACTGCACTTACTAATCTACTGTCTAATGTTATGTCAACCATCCTTCTCTGTTAGTATCTGATTTAATCCTCCACGATCTAATGTTCATAATTGAGGGGTAGCTTAGCTTAAACAAATCTACTCAAATTCAACTGTACTTGAAAAAAAAATTTCATTACTAAAGTGTGATTTGTATGTTGTGTTGCATTTGAATAAAACTAATGTAAATCGGATGGTATAAGTATTCACAGCAGTTGGGAAAAGGGAAGTAACTTTGATATCAAATACAAACTATTTTCCAAGGGTGCTTGAGTATGTTTTGCATATTCAGAAATCCTCCTTATAATTTTTTTCTCTCCTTGGTTAGTCTATCCCACAAGCTGTAAGAATCACCCTGAATCACTTGGGGTTAGGAGCTTCCAAACCCCCATATTCTGGTGAGGTTTATGTCTCTCACCCTTCTCAAACCATCCAAACAGTGGTTACAGTATGTTATCTTGACTTGCAACTCTCCTCTAATCAGCTGCCACCACCTAGCAATGATGGCATCATCTCACCAACTGCCAGGCTGTTAAGGATGGACACCACATAATCCTCTGAACTGCAAGCACATCAGATGTATTCTGATTTTTTGTCCTCAAACATCTCATTTCCAACATATCCACCCTCCTCCGCATAACCCTATCTATTGCCCATGCCTCACAACCACACAACATTGTTGAAATCACTGTTCCTTCAGACATGCCCATTTTTGCTCTTCGAGATAATGTTCTCACCTTCCACACATTCTTCAATGCTCCCAGATCCTTTGCCCCCTCCCCCAACCTGTGATTCACTTCCACTTCCATGGCTCCATCCGCTGCCAAATCCACTCCCAGATATCTAAAATATTAGAAAGGGTAGTGAGTGGTGGGATGAAGAAGTAAGATTATTAGTGAAAGAGAAGAGAGAAGCATTTGGACGATATTTGCAGGGAAATAATTCAAATGACTGGGAGATGTATAAAAGAAAGAGGCAGGAGGTCAAGAGAAAGGTGCAAGAGGTGAAAAAGAGGGCAAAT
>JAUTXX010521237.1:0-11418 GCA_032273605.1 Panulirus laevicauda | reverse complement strand
CGCCACAACACCAGCACGACTACGACGTCGCCCCGCCCACAGCAGCGGCCGGCCATGAGTACGACCCGCTACCCCCGCAGGTGCCTGTGGCGGGGGAGGAGGAGCCACCGGTGGTGTACCCGAGCGTGGGGGCAGGGCCTATGGCTGACCCCACGCCCCTGGCCGACCACTCCCTCACCCCAGGCTACTTCCCTCACTACCCGTTAGAGGCGCAGCACAACCTCCACTCCCAGGACCCGCTGGACTACAGCGTCCTGGAGGCCCTGTTTGACGGCTCTCCCTACCCCGCCTCCGACGTTGGAGGCCCTGACGCCTACCAGGACTACCAACAGTACTAGCCTTATGTTGGTAACCCTGACGCTTACCAGGACTACCAACAGTACTAGCCTTATGTTGGTAACCCTGACGCCTACCAGGACTACCAACAGTACTAGACTTATGTTGGTAACCCTGACGCCTACCAGGACTACCAACAGCACGTCTTATTTCCTTACGTTGGTAACACTGACGCCAACCAGGACTACCAACAGCACGTCTAATTTTCCTACGTTGATAACCCTGACGCCTAGCAGGGATACCAATAGCATTAGCCTTATTTCCTTAAGTTGGTAACTCTAGATGCCTATCAGGACTACCAATATTAGTCTTATTTCCCTGTGTTGGTAATCCTGAAGTCTATCACGACTACCAACAGCACTAGCCTTATCTCCCTATGTTGGTACCCCTGCCACCTAACAAGACTACCAACAGTAATAGCCTTATTCCCTTATGTTGGTAACCCTGACGCCTGCCAGACCTAAAAACAATAGTCTTATTTCCTTATGTTGGTACCCCTGCCACCGAACAGGACTACCAACAGTACGAGTCTATATATTGGAAGCTCTGACGCTCACCAGAACTACCATAAGCACTAGACTTACTTTCCTTATACCATGTTGACGGTCCTAACGCCAGCCTGTACTACCATCAACATTAACCTTGTTTTCTGATGTTGACAGCAATGACACCTACCAGGACTACCAACGGTATTAACTTCTCTTTATTTGATGTTGGCGGCCCTGATGCCTACCTACCACAAATACCAGTATTGCCAGCCTGGTTTCCAGCCTGATCAGACTTTGGTGACCCTGTCCCACCAGGACTTTCCTTTTCTCATCAGCTGTTGACAACCCTGAGTCACCTATCACGGCTGCCAACAGCATGAACCATGTATTTTTCCTTCCCAGATGATGGCAACCTAAAAATGTCTGACTAGATCCAAAATAATATAATTTATGACTGTCAAGATGAATATGCTGACAAATACGACCTACAATAATGTGGATAACTGCGGATCACCACTAATGTACACAACCATAATCAGACCTACCAACTTTCAAGACCAACAGGGTTACAAACAAGCTCACCACAAGGGTTACCAACAATGCCACAAACAGGGTTGCCAGTATGACAAATCAGGACTACCAACATAACCACAAAGGAAGGCTTATTAAGACTAACACCCCCCCCCCCCATCAGGACTGCCAATATCATCACAGCTACCAGGACTACCAACACGATAGGAACATGTACTACTGAGGGACTGACCTACAAGTACCGACACCATTACCTTTATTACACTTAACACAGCTTCACACATCAGCATGAACACGGCTACCAGTGGTACAAGCCACAGGCAGGTCACCATGCAACACCAACAACAGGGCTACCAGTGTGAATACCAGGGATACCAACACTATCGTCGCCTCCAGGACCCCTAAGGGTGCCCCACGCTAGGGAAACCATCGGTAACAGGCCTTCCAACAGAGTAAACCATTGTGCCATGTGATGTTTTATACTTTTGTATGTCTTAGGATTAAGTGTGGGTGACTGAACGAACGAATGACGTAGAGATGTGATAGGTTTTAACTTGTGTACGTTTTTGATCAAGATTAGGATGGGTATGGATGTGAAAGTCTATTTTTGAAGAGAAGTTGAAGTTATATAGCCATTATGTTCTCAGACCAGTGAATATCTTAATATTAGAACTAGTAGGAAATTCTTGATGAATGTTAATTATTGCCACGTACTTTCAACGTTAATGATAACCATGTTGTAGTGTACGACATTCTCAATTATGTGAAATGTCTCTCTCTAATGTAGTACATTTTTTTTAAGTTGTTTCAGTATTTGTTGCTTCATATTACAACAAAAATGCAAAACACCTAAAAATATATGATGTTATAGGATTAAAGAAACTGTAGATGCAGCTAAAGAGATTACGCCATAGGCCTATACCGTGTCAAGTCTTGTGACCTGTAGCAAACGCTTCGCTCATTGCCATATATTGTCTATCTGTTCAGTGAAATTTATTTAATAATAGATCTTTAAGAAAACAAAGTTGTAATGAAATAACCTTCACTCGTTGAAGACTATGGCAAGTGAAATTGTGCCGACTCCCAGGACAAATATTGCTAATATAGCAACTAAATTAAGCAGCCGGATTGCCATGAGTCGCCTCACGGGTAACGTACAATCATGACGGCTGAAAGCGAGCCAGAGGAAGGGGCAATTTAGTTTACTTCATTACGCTAACTTTTATAAATAATATCTACAACAACTCACAATCACTTCTTATCTACCACAGTTAGTGACAGCCTCTTGAGAAATATGTCTCCAAAGTATAAAGCACGTAACAAGCAGTCTAGGTAAACCAGGCAGTAGCGTGTGGGTTAAGCCTGTGGATGGTGAGCTTTGGTTTGGTTATACCACACGACAGCTGCGGTGCCGACGTGCGAGGCCATTGTTCGTCTGTTCCAGACGCTTCTTCAGTAGAACGGGAAAGCCATGCCTACAATTGGACTCCTGGCACATTTATGATTACAAGAGATAATGGTTTATCTTCCAATGTAATTTCAATATCATAAGCCAACTTTAAGACCAGAAGACACGGTACAAGTGTGTCACTGGTCTTCACTAGGCAAGCCCCCGGAATACAGGACGGGTAAGGCGATGGCATGAAGCAGATGTGCGACTCTTCCAGAGGGACTTTATTCAGAATCTAAAAAGAATCTAGTAAATGACGGAAAACAGACAAAGAATTGTCTATTGTCCTTTATCGACCTCTGTCTTCTGCATTTACCACACGAACTACTCCCAAAAATGAAGTTTTCTCTAGTCAGTCATGTCAGAGGAAATGGACTATCCTATCTTTATATCCTAACACCAACTTAGCTATTTTGATACCTTAATACTCTGTTACAGCTGCAGTTATGAACTTGCTATGCAGTTGACCGCGTCAAGATGAAAACTAAATGTTTTGAATGTTAGTAGAGTCGCGGGGTTGAAGGAGTGACTGTGGCCTGTCATCGTTCCTGATGACTTCCCAGTGACCCTACCGTGTGAAGGTATACCTGGTGATCCAGGGACAACCCGTCCATGGTACTCAATCAACCCTTGACCTGATTTGGCTACTATATTCCCATGCACCTTGATGTCTACCTTGTGAGTAAACTTTTTGACTAACTACATATATTCACGTCCACTTTAACATTCATTTTGTATATGACCCTACAAGGTCAGTAAATCCACATGGTGACTCGATCATTTGTAATGCACCAAAACCATAGCTCCCTATCCACAATCAGACCCTACATACCTTCCTATGGTTTCCCTGGCCGCATCACATGCCCTGGTTCAATCCATTGACATCACGTAGACCCTTGGATACTCCATCCCGGGCCACCTTTCACTCTCCGGAATATTCAGGCCCACATTACTCCAAATCTTTTTCACTCTATCCTTCCATCTCTAATTTGGTCCTCCTATTCTCCTTGTTCCGTCCACTTCAGACATTTATATTCTCTTTGTCAACCTCTCCTCACTCATTCTCCCCATATATATCATCTATCGTCTCCCTGCTACTGGAAATGGCGCAGCCTTGTAGCTGAACAATTCCTTTCAGTGAGAGCGATCCTGAGGTCACATACTGATCATAAGAAACGCCTCATTTTATACTGTCCTTATGCATAACATGCGAGACTACTCCTTTATCAGTTTGTAAATACGATTGCATAAAGCAAATAAATTACCGTGTTGTACATAAGATTCTATGTAAAAAAAAAAAAAAGATAAACTAAACACAGATGTCACTTACGTTATCCTAAATAATGATAATTTTTTTTGCAACTCAAAACTTACTTGAGGTGGCAACACACCAGCAGAGCCAACGGTTCCAACGGCAGGGAGTGGGTGGGGCGCAGCTGCTGGCCCAGGCGTCAACTGCTTCCTACTGTCTGCCCCGGACTATCATCAACCATAAACAATCTGAAACCAGTAAGAAACTGAATGAATAAAGATAAAACTGACGCTAAAATCAACTATTTAAGCCAAAAAAAAATATTTTCTGCTCTCTGTATATTTACTCTCAAATAGTTTGATATAGTTAAGGAGTGTTAGGTAAAGTGCATGAAGGGGAAACATTGTATGAGGGAAAGAAAACTTGTGGTGTAAAGTGAGAGGTGGTTATCATGGCTGCTTAATAAAATGCTAGATACCATGGGTACTTACCAGATAATGTTCTTAACTATCATAGGTATTTACCAGATAATGTTCTTAACTATCATGGGTAATGATCAAAATGCTATTCTTAACTAACATAGGTACTTATGATAAAAAAGATTCACGTAATTATTATCATGAATACAAAATGTTTTTCTTGACTCCCAAGAAACATTAAATACTATTCTTGGCTATCACAGGTACTAATTAAAATACTCATAAGGCTATAACGAGGTGCTTGTTCAATACGTTGCCAGTAATGGTGGTATACACCATGCATAATTTTATTCATGAAAAACAAAAATGTTAACGAAAAATCATACGGATAGACTATATGAAATTTTGTCAGTGCAAAAATCTATCGTGAATTTTCAATGCATACACATTTGCTGAAAAAATCATAGATAACAAAACATTATAAGGTACACTATTCATATGTGAACCTTCAAATTACCTGCGTCAGTAATCTATGAAGCGAGCATTAAGGAGAATCAGAGAGTCCCCACACGCGAAGAGTATACATGTAAGTTGTAAATTCAATGTTTGATTGCTTTGCTTGTCGGGAGAGTCACTGTTAACACACCTGGTGCAACGGTGTGATGGTCACTGTGTTCGGGCGTATGCGCACTCGTTCTGTTCACTGTGTACAAACATGTGGTGTTGAGATACTTAGCTCGAGTCTGTTCTCAGTGCATGAAGTTAGGTTAGTGTCCATACACATGGGCGGCGAAGCGGAAGTGCACTACGTAAATTCGTTCAACAGGTTATGCATACACAGCGGAAATGTTAGAGCATCCTTAATCTTATGCTTGATATCATATGTCTTAATATAAAAATTCATTACTTATGTTAAACAAGCATACAAATAATATATCATGTCCATCTGTGCGGCCTCCGAGGAGCGCAGTAACGTTATATACAGAGCTGAGGCACAGGCAACAGAGTTTAAGCACCGATAATTTCAGCATTCTGGAAACAAAGATAATGCTAATAGCTTCATATTTATAAAAAAAAAAAAATCTTTAGTATCTGCTAAACTGACATAGCATCGACATATTTTGTATATCAAAATAGACGAGAATGGTAAGCTATCACCTCCGAATGTATGCTTCTCTAATGTCTTGAGCTTATTGGCATACTTGTGGAGAAAAAAAAAAAAACACTGAAATGAGACAACTATGTCGGTAAAGTACAGGCAGACCAGCCAGCAGTACAGGCTTCACCATGGCAATAATTCTCAAAACGAAGCAAAGATTTTCTCTGTTGCATGACATAGTCCTTTAAGCACAACTGTACGATACCTACTCACAACACTACATCACAACCAAGGATCATTAAAATCGTGTAGAAAAGCCAGTAATGCGTGAGCGAGTCATGAAGGTGCGTTATCTATGACGGGTCCATGTTACGTCAGGTGTTGCGCTACGTCACCTGGTTGAAGAGTTTGATGACATTCAGTAGGTTGATATCAACTGTCTTGTCCCTTAATTCACTTGTTATATCAGTGATCATACGTAGATCACATACTGCTAGGGAAGTCACTTTGTTGTTCCGAATCATACTAAATCCATTGTATCATAATTAAGAGAAACATCAAACTGCCTATCCAATTAGGTTTAGGATGATAGACTTATGGTTATCTCATCAGGATAGTACTGAACAATTTTCATTTAATCATATATTCACTTTCACAGTTATACGTTAAATGAATTTTTTTCCTTACTTCCCCCCAGCTCTGCGGCCTCTTACACTTATTTGCAGAGGTGCTTCGCATCGTCTGGTTCTGATTGATTTCCAAGCTCACACAACGTCACTTTCTCGATATCTGTCTCAACTCTCACTTTCAGTCTACATTTTTCTTCCTGCTTCTTCGCCAATCCTCGCTGTCCAGTTTCTTAACAGACCACTGGTTTAGTGGTCCATACATTCTGTATGCGTTTCCAATTTTTTTTTTTTAATTCCTCTATTAAACTACTTTTAAGTTCCACTTTCCTATGTTCTATATTACCACTTGCTTCCTCATCCCTCATATTATAATGAAAACCGAGCGGTGGGGTGTCTGCTGGGCCCGGCCGGCTGGTCATGACGCGTCATGATTCCCGCCGTGAGCAGGGTAAGCACGGCGACTTTCCCTCCCGGTCTCCCGCCATCCCTTGGTGCAGGTATGTCATCATGGTCCCACTGTTTGTCTGTGATCATTACGGCCACATGAAGGTCATATCTGGTGCCTACACCTCCTGATATAACCCAGCTATCGTGCTTGATGGTCATTTACACAGATATAGTCAAGCCCACGATAAACAAGTAGTCGACCGTATGTTTACCTGTGTCTTTACACGTCTGTCAGTTGACATGATGACCAAAGTAATGCATTGTGTGCACGTCTGTACGCATGCGTGCATAATTTGGCAAACCTAAAGACCAGTAACTCCATACTATGTGTACTTTAACACTGGGGAAGAATAACGACCATACGAGATCAAACTGCCGTGTTTTCACTTAAACCTGTAAGACTTCAGTATTGCATCTTGACCTGGGAGTGATTAACCATTGGATCACACCTATCACCACATCCATGAATCCCAAACTTTATTTTGATTCAATCGAATTAACGTTTGCATTACTTGTTCAGTGTTGCCTTATTTACAGACGCAGTTCGGTAGTGTGTTCTCAACATTTAATTTGTAGTACTAATGACTACAGTGCCCTGTGCTTGCACTCGCCATAGTCCTGAACCACCAACCCCGATATAAAATAATGATAATAATTAATAATAATAATAATAATAATAATAATACTTCAATGGTGTGATTATTCAGGTCTTCACGAATTGTTGCACCTTGTATGCCACAGGCCTTCCTGGAACATGCTAGGCTGCTGATCACCCTGGAACTTTGAGTGGGCTGCTAGGCTTCTGGTCGCCTTGGGACTTTGGTTGGAATGCTAGGCTGCTGGTCGCCTCGGGACTTTGGTTGGGGTGCTAGGTTGCTGGGCGCCTTGGGACTTTGGATGGGGCATGTTCGCCATTGTTCGCCCTGGGACTTAGCTTGGGACCTTTTGGGTTAAGACTCTGGGACCTAGAGTGGGATGTGGTGGTTCATTGACCTCTCTGGCTTCGATACACCTAAAGCATTTCCAGGATTTAGGGTGAAACCTGGAGAATCATAGTTATTTCTGAGGCATAAGATGGAATGTAAATCTTTCTGAGACTTAATGGTGGGGTCAAGGTAATCCCGACTTTGGGACAGGTTAGGATGGGAACTGGGGGGACCCACAGCCTCTGAGACTACGTGGACCGAGTCTTTCTTGGACAGGATTAGACCATGGGGCTTTCTGGGCCTCAGGGGGTTACGAAAAGGGACATAATATTCTCTTGGAACTAAAGATCTGCAGTAGTGACGTTTGATGTTCGAGCAATGGCTGCTGTGATGTCTAAGACAACGATATGCAATGATATGGATGTGTATTTTGTTGAGCTGTTAATCAAACACGTGGTGCATTGTAAAAGAAAACATACTGCAAACTCACCAACTGTCCCACATAATATTAGAAGAGCACGTAGAGCTTCAGAGTACAAGAAATTCCTTCGACACTTCGTCACTCTGGTCAACCCAACACTGGCCGCGTAACAGCTGACGCTTCCGCCGGTAGACGAGCGTCGGATAAAATCATTCAAGATTTATTGTTTCAAATATATTTCATGTAATGAGCATCTTTTTATACATATTTCTTTTTCAAACAACTAAAAGTTTTACTTCTGGAGCAGACATAATGCTTAGCGGACTCAAATGACATTTATTGAATCGTTCCGCCATACCTACCAGAATTCCGAATCATATCTTTTATTATCGCTTACCAAAAAAGAAGCGCAAACATGTTGTGTTCTTATTTATCCATAGAAATAGTGAGTTATCTTAGTGTTTCAAATATAAATATCACATATGTGCAACGCTGACAAAAGATAATCATATATCAACATAGTACTGTACAAGCAGGTTATAGCGCGCCATAACCGTTTCCTTGTGTTTGCGTGAAAACCCGGGAAGGAGACTCACTATGGTAAGTATGGTAGTAATGAGAACTCTGTAGGTAGGCGTTTCCCTGTGGTAACTATGGACATTTTCTCTGTTGTAGGTATGGGTTCTCTCTGTGTGGCAGGTATGGAGCAGGTGCAACATTAATTTGCCTCGAATTTTAACGCCAGGATGTCTGATGTTTGTATCTTCGCCGGACTAAAGCTTCCTCTTTTATTTGAATTATTTATTTATACAGCTAATATTAAAAACATTTACACGGTATATTGGCAACATCAACAGAAACATGTTAGGGATATTTGTTATGAACAATCTCTACACAGACACATTATAAACTTTCTCCAGGTGTTACATGTAACAAACAACGTAACAACGTATGTACAAATTAACACAAGACACCAAGGCGTACGTAGTATTGGCGTCAGAACGTCACTGTCACACTTAAAATACAAGACACATTAAGACTAATTAGCATTTGTGTTCAGCGTCGCTTGTTTGGGAGAAGGTTAACTAGTGCGCTGGTAACACCTGGAGTGTCATGGGTCAGTCTCGGTAACTCTGGGACGTGTGATCATCAGGGTTGGTGCCGACGGTGGCCTCTGAGGTGCTGTCCAGAACACCTCAGATGTTAGTGTAGGTTTTTCTGTCCGGACGCCAACCATTCATGTGGTAGGAGGTGACCAGAGTGTGTTATAAGGGTGGCAGCTTAGATGCTGCCGTCACCTGCGTGGTATAAAGGATGGAAACTTAGGTGCTGTTATTACCACAGTGGTATAAGATGTGACACCTTAGGTGCTGTTATCACAGTGGTATAAGGGATGGCACCTTACGTACTGTTGCTACCAGAGGGAGTTGACTGCGGGGCCCAGGTACTGGCCAGCCCCACCACCCTCATTCTGTGGGTACTGATCCCTGTCAACACCTCCATTCAGTGAGTTTTGTCCCCCGTTTTGAGGGTACTGTCTGTCTCTAGCACCCCCATTCAATGAGTATTGTTCATCAATACCTCCATTTTGTGGATACTGTATCCCTCCAACAACCCCATTCTGTGGGTACTGCCTGCCTCCGACACCCGTATTCTGTGGGAACTGTCCACCACCTCCGTTCTGCGGGTACTGTCCAGCCCCATCATTTTGTGGGTACTGTCCATTCCCATAATTTTGTGGATACTGTCCAGCTCCATCATTATGTAGGTACTGTCCAGCCCTACCATTCTGTGGGTACTGTCCAGCCCCACCACTCTGTGGATACTGTTCAGGCCCACCGTTCTGTGGATACTGTCCGGTTCCACCATTCTGTGGGTACTGTCCAGCCTTACCATTTTGTGGATACTGTTCAGGCCCGCCATTCTGTGGGTACTGTCCGGTTCCACCATTCTGTGGGTATTGTCCAGCCTCAACATTCTGTGTGTACTGTCCAGCTCCAACACTCTGTGGGTACTGTTCAGGCCCACCATTCTGTGGGTACTGTCCGGTTCCACCATTCTGTGGGTACTGTCCGGTTCCACCATTCTGTGGGTACTGTCCTGTTCCACCATTCTGTGGGTACTGTCCGGTTCCCCCATTCTGTGGGTACTGTTCACCCCCGCCATTCTGTGGATACTGTTTACCATCATTGTTAACAGACTCTTGATACTCCACGTCAGACCAGAAGCCAGTGTCATGGTCGGCCCGGTACTGAACCACCTGAAATATGGACACAGTTGAATGTACACAGATGGACATCCAGCTAATAGGGTATAGATGCTATATATATATATATATATATATATATATATATATATATATGGCTGAAGTAACAGCCAAACTGTAATGGATCATTATGTACTGACAGTTCATTCAATAGAAGCACAGTACCTCTCTAGAAATATATCTACGATCCATGTATAAGCAGGAGCAAAGATTAGTTAAGATGTTTCGCCTAGTCTAGTCTTGCTCAAAACCTGCTTAGCCTCACATGATATACCCGTCCTATTATATACCCTATGGTCTACCTATCCTATTGTATATCCTATAATCCACCTGTCCTCTCACTTAATCCGTCAAATCTCATATGATTCGTCTAATGTGTAATATAGACATCAATACTTTCTTGTAGAATTTTGTTTAATTATGATATGAGATACTTAACAATCATTTATTTTTCTTGGGGCAAACTTGTTATTGGAAATACCCACTTTTCAGTTACCAAGAAACAAATATATTAAATTATTTAATGGGAAGAAAGAAAGGAAAACATTTAATTTTCAACGAGTCAACGGTAGTGGTGTTCCGCTCTGCAGGCCACTTGATTTCACGTCTAAGAATATTCTAGTATTGTTCTCAGAGGATTTTTCATACATATATGTAATTGTAATCAGTATCTATTTGTAATCGGTAACATTTCAACTGTTCATTTCATTCTATGCTTATTCTTTAAAAATATTTGTATTGCAATATTAAAAGTTTGTGTTTGGTTCTCGCTAGTTGTCTGTCAGCGGCTTACTCCGCCTCCATTTTTACGTGTCAAGGTGCAATACGTAATGTCCTGTTCTTTAATTGAATTCCCGTCAATTGTCACTTCAGGTGATCGGTGTTGGGAGGTTGTAGCGTGACAAATTTGTGCAGTTTCCACGGCAGTCTTACATGAGAGAGAAGTGCGTCGGTCACAAGATGACTTGATTTTATTGTGATAAATGAAGAGGAGAAACTGGACCACAACGATGCTACGTTGCCACGTCGATTTTTTGAAAGTGAATTTCTTCTGTTAGAATTACCTCGCATCGGTCATCAACCCACCTATATAAGGTAAGACAAGCTTCAGAAAGCCTAGCCTAGCCTAGCCTTGATACATTCAACCGGTTGTG
>JAUTXX010521226.1:0-11180 GCA_032273605.1 Panulirus laevicauda | reverse complement strand
ACACACACACACACACACACACACACACACACACACACATTAATAGAGAAGGTCCAGAGGAGAACAACAAAGATCGTGATGGAATCAAGTGAACTGAGTTAAAGAAATAGGTTTAAAGACCATTAGTTTCTTTACCATAAAAGAGAGATCAAAACCTTTAGGTAGTCAAACCAACTTAATGATATAATTGGAAATAATTCTTTGAAAGAAATAGACTCAGAACAACCAGAAGCCTTAATGGTATATATAACAAGAAAGAAATTGATGAGAATGATGTAAAGAAGTACATTTATGGCCTAAGAGCAGTGGATGATTGGAATATGCTGAGCCACACACGTGAACAGGGACAACATAAAGAGGGGTTAAATGTTGTACGATGTTAGACAACGTTACAAAGATGAGGCTTCCACGAGTGTAGAACTGCCTTACCCAAACAGCACAAATAGGTAATTACACTGTATGTCTCAGGTCTCAATTACCATCATTATCCTTATTCACTCTCAACCACACCAGCCAATATCCTTCACACACTTGTTAAATGTCTTTCTATCACTTTCCCTATCAACTATTATCAACCATATGTACATCGCCTATATTCTACCCCCCCGCTAGCTAGCTCCCTCTACTGCCCCACGCAAACCACTTCACCATCAGCCGATATTTCACAAGCTCCGTCGACCGTAAAGACGTATGAAGAACCACAAAATGAGATCCATGAGAACTACTGGCTCTTCGTCCGCTCCCAACATTGCGACCCCGGCCGTCGAGTGACCCCCACATATGACATGCCATACACGTTCCTCATGACCTCCACCTCCCTCACCACGACCTCAACCTTCGCCTCTCGTCGGGCACAGGAGAAGGACCTTACAACCCAGTTCCCAGGTCCTCATACATCATCTTTTATACCTTCTCGACGTCTGTACATACATGCTCTGGCTTTCCTTGCAATATACTTTTCATCTGTTTCGATTTACACAACAGATCTCTGGTCTACAAAGCCTGGGTTGTCTGTGGCTTAGATGCAGGTATGCCAAGACCAGATCATCAACGACTAGTCTACAGCCCAAGACAAGATCATCAACGACTAGTCTACAGCCCAAGACAAGATCATCAACGACTAGTCTACAGGCCAAAACCAGATCATCAACGACCAGGCCAAGATCATTTAAAGCCCTACTCTCTCACAACATGGACGACTCATGTGAACCACACCTAGACACCATCAGGAGGAGGACGTCCGTCCACATGCAGCGAAGACCTCACTTCAGCCACTGGGTACAGGAGCTTCGAACTCACTCAACTTCCTCTTCGCCAACGCCTCAACACGGAGGCATCTCCAGTCTATCTTCTCGCTGTGACTATTCGATGTCTGTTCAGCCATGCATTTCTTCATTCCATATTTCATCATCCTGGATTCTGATGGTCTGTTACGTTGTAACTTATAAGCTGAAGGATATTTAGTAAAGATTAATGAGATAAATGGTGAAGACTGTGCGTGCATTGGTCTTTGAGGGAACAGAAGTATGAGCCCAACTGCAGTTAGCCGTATAGGAGTGAGAACAGCATTATTAGAGGAACAGCAGCACCAGAAAGGAATCGATATTAGAAAGTTTTAGAAATAGAAGAAATCTAATTTGGAAATAAATCCAGCAGCAACAAAGCAACAGGTACCGAATCATATTGAAAAAGACGAAGAAAACCATCAAGAAATGAACTGAAGAAACAGAAAATAAGAAAAGAAATAAGAAAAGTGCATCACTACAACAACAACAACAACAACAACAACAACGGTAATACGAAAGGAACAGCAGCAGCAGCAGCAGCAGCAGCAGCATGGCAGAATAAGAAGCTTAACCACAATAGGAGCTATAATGTACCAAGAGGGATTACAATATCGCCTCTACCGTATCGCGTGCCGTTGCTTCCAAACAACCATCAGCCAGATACTACTTTCTGGTCCATGAAGATTAATCCATCGACTACTGCCAGGCGGCCGGGCTTCCAGTACTGAATGAAAGAAAACGGGAGGAGGAGGAGGAGGAGGAGGAGGAGTCTCCCTGAGGCCGTCCTCGGAAGCGATCTTCTAATGTACAAAAATAAACACGTAAGGTCCACAGACTCCTTCATGGTGAAATGTGAGAGCTTGAGTTATCCTGCCCTTAAGATATAATGGTCGATATCTGCCCCGAGACATAAAGGTGATATCTACCTGTATTCTTATTGGGGTAGTCGTCGGCATCAAAGACTCACGGTGCCATTGTGTGTCTCCGAGATTAGATTAATCTTGGGGAATTACGCCACTGGTCCGGACGGTCTCTCGGCCGAAGGTTCGCGTGGCCCCTGTTCTTTGATCGCTGCCCCCGTGAGGAGGCAGAGGCGCGGGGGCGGCTGGCACAGAGGAGCTACAAGGAGGAGGAGGAAGGGTGGAAGAGGACAGAGGTTAGGACAGTAGTGTTGTAGTAGTATGGCAAGACGACGAAGGAGGAACACCACCACCCCCCCCAAGACAACGCTGAGCATGACGGGTCAATCATTGCAGACGACGACGGCATGACCTGACCCTTAAGGGTCAGGTCATCATACCTAAGGACTGTACCCATGACCATCAAGGGCCCCTTAATATCCTACGCAAGAGAGCTACAAAGAGGACAAAGAGAAATCACCGTAACAGATTAATGCACCAAACAGAGGCCCGAGTTATGAATAGACCTTGGAGGAGGAGGAGTTGGTCAGGTTGTAAGGTGAGTGATAGTGACAGGAGAGAAGTAGAGACCGAGTTGGATGGAACATGTGTTGATGGCCTGATGCCTGACATGCAACGGGATCTCAGGCCTGGAAAATTGTGCAATCATCTCGAGATAATTGAAGAGTCAAGTCAATCTGTGTAATGTACGCATGGCTATATTACTGCTTACGTCCCCACCACCACCCCGTCCCCTGGCCCTCCTACGAACCACCAGCCCCATTCTTAAACCCTTCCATCTCTTCTTTCTTCTTCTCTGTCTCTTCATGTCGTCCTCTTGTCTTCTACTGCTCCTTCCAAATGGGGGAATATCTAAAAGGGTGATGAAGGAGGAAGGAACTTGAGATGGACTTCTGTTTTACAATCCTGTATCTATTTCTATAGATTTGGAATGTAGGATATCATCACTGTTCTCCAGCATATAACCTGAACATAGACCATCAGGTCTTGTATTTATTTTTCCCATGTACTGTCCTCCAGCAGGTAACCTCGTCATAGACCATTAAGTCTTGTGTTATCTGTCCTTCCCATGTACTGTCCTCCAGCAAATAACCTCGTCACATATTATCAGGTCTTCTGTCATCAGCAATTTTCATGGCTGGTATTCACGGCAAATTACAATATTAGGATGTCTGCCAGTGTATTATCAATGTAGTCTCATGCACTCCAATCTCAAGTCCATGAAATGGATCAAGTACATAGAGTCATGCAGCTCTTATAGGAATCAAATTCTGCAGGCCCGGGTTTCGAACTCCGGCCCCACAGGATGGTAAAGAGGACCCCCTCTGGAGTTACCGTACTATCCTTGTTATCTAGAGGTGTTTTGAGCTGTTTACATAGGTCGTGGGATAATGATTTACGAAGCTGTGAGTCCTGGGTGCCTCACCACCACTCACCCACCCTGCAGCAGCAGGTGCCACTGTGTCAAGTGAAAGGTGTGGAGTTCGTCCTCACTGGAGTGTCTTCCTCCGGCGTCTAACTATTGCTGGTGCTGACACACGGAGGCGACTCGCGGTGTTGTATGAGACACTCAGGTGGACATGACTATCATGTAGACCCTGTTGTTCCTTTAAGAAATACCAGCAACGTTTTACTGGTAACGACGTCTGCGACGAGTAACGTTTTACTGGTAACGACGTTTGGTAACGAGATATACTAGCTGGGGACATAGTCTCACAGCGAAATTACCTTCTGAACCTGGTGACGACACTCGTGAACAGCCAGGCTGGAGACACTGGATCACCACAGACCAAAAAGATAGACAGACAGACAGACAGAGAGGCGGGGAGGCACGTCGAAAGCTCTGTGTCACGTACTCACCAAGACAGACAGGCACGTGCAGAGTCCAGTGGATCACAGACACAGACAGACATACATGTCGAGAGTCTAACAGACCATATCCACTGACACAGAAACTTACACGTCGAGAGCCCAGCGGACCATAAACATAGACCCTAAGAAGTCATGGTCTTATGCTGTTGAGGGAAAGAAAAAGCAACAGCTAAACTCTAGAATCATTATAGACATCAGCCAATTAAATCTTTATATTCGAACCAAAAGTATAGATGCTTTTTTTTTCTAAGACTTCTTTCCAAACAAACTAGAATTATTCCTATTAGAAATTTAGAGAGACGATGGTACCGTGTGTCAACGAGGCACACTGGTCACTTCTCTCTTAGGTTACTCCCGTCGTCGCGCGCCATGCAAGGTCATACACTAGTGAGGCAAAGACTGACACTACATAATGTATGACCCGCTAGGCGCCATATACTGGTCACCCAAAATTATGCCTGACTGTATTAAGGTCACACGAAGTCATGCAGTGTTCCCAGAACGTGACCTGCGTGGAAACAGAGGCATACAAGGTCACAGTCATCATTTCCAGCACAACGATACAAGCACACGATAGATAATACACAAAAACCACAAATTTCTAGATAGATAAGGAAGGGAATTTTATCTACAGTTTTACTCAAAAGTTCATCACACTCGTACGAAGCCACGAGAGGAGTTGCTTGGGTCAAACGAGGTCAAGGTCATACACGAAGGACACAGACTTGGCCGTGTCACGTGAGGTCAAACAAGTCTCCCAAATTAACCCAGTTTGTGATATCCATATACCGTGTCACCCAGGTCACACCAAGTCACATGGACCTGGTGACAGATCTGGACAGATGCGACACAGTGATCGATATGTACTGCTGATCGTAATGACGAGGTGACCTGGTGATGACGTAAGCAGATGACCTGGTGATGACGTAAGCAGATGACCTGGTGATTGACGTAAGCAGATGACCTGGTGATTGACGTAAGCAGATGACCTGGTGATTGACGTAAGCAGATGACCTGGTGATGACGTAAGTAGATGACCTGGTGATTGACGTAAGCAGATGACCTGGTGATCCACGTGACCAGATGACCTGGTGATCCACGTGACCAGATGACCTGGTGATCCACGTGACCAGATGACCTGGTGATCCCCATGACCACATGACCTGGTGACCCACGTGACCACATGACCTGGTGATCCACGTGACCAGATGACCTGGTGATCCACGTGACCAGATGACATGGTGATCGACAAGTCCAGATGATTAACGATAGAGTCTGGCTGTGACCTGCCCTTCCCTCATGACAGTCCATTGTTCCCTCACTCCTTTATTACCCCTCCACAGCCCCTCCCTCCTTCACCCCTCCACAACCCTCCCTCCTCCACAACCCTCCCTCATTTCTTCACATTTCCACAACGTTTTCCCTCCTTCACCCCTCCACAACCTTCCCTTTCTCCCCCACCTTACCACAGCCCTCCTGCCTTCATCCCTCCACAGCCCCACCCCACCTCCTCCTCCTTCACCCCTCCACAGTCCTTCCCTCCTTCACCCCTGCAGAGCCTTACCTCCCCCATTCACCCCTCCCTCGCCCCATATCCCCCACCCTACCTTCCTGCAGGATCGGAGGACATATATATAGAGTCTAGGAGGATTAATATTTTGTGCCATAGCCCGGGCCCCTCTCCCTGGGTGGGTCGGGGATGGCTCCCTGGGTGGGTCGGGGGGCTGTGTGGGTACAAAGGCAAGACGGTGGTTGGATGGCCGGTCAGGAGACAGACCCACGGGGACAGGTAATCAATCCCATCATGATAAAGGGACTTCCGACCCATTTTGGAAATGTAATTAACGTTTTGAAGGATGTTGTGGTAGGCTTGTGGAAGGAGGGAGGGCTGGGGGGGTGTGGTGATAGGGGGCGGGAGGGAGGGAAGAAGGACATGTTGGAGGAGGGAGGGAGGGGTGTTATGCTGGCGGTGCTCGTGCTGACGTGGACAGCTGTGAGGGACAAGGATGATCCTCCTCCTCCTCCTCCTCCTCCTCCTCCTCCTCCTCCTCCTCCTGGGAGATGAAGAACTCACGGAAGAACAACATTTGCCAGGTTGACCCCGGGTGTTTGTGAACGCCAAGGTCGTAGGATGTGAGGGAGGGAAGGACGACGTGTGGTTTACAACGAGTAAAGGAGAGGAGTGTGAGGGAGAGTGTCAGGATAGAAAGGTGGAAAGAGGAGGAGGTGGATAGGTGTGGTAGTGCACGTAAGGACATGGGAAATCCAGTCCAGTAGCTTGGTATTGACGAAACAAGAAAGCCAGACCAGCAATCCTGACACGGACGGTTTAAGATGATTCCGGCCATCACTTGCACACTCCTAAGTGTGGGGCAGCAGGTGTGGGGCAGCAGGTGTAGGGCAGCAGGTGTGGAGCAGCAGGTGTGATACAGTAGAAATGGGGCAATAGGTGTGTGGCAGCAGGCGTGGAGCAGTAGATATCTGCCTGCAGTTGTGGGGAAGCAGGTGTGAGGCAGCAGGTGTGGGGCAGCAGGTGTGGGGTAGCAGGTGTAGGGCAGTAGGTGTGGGGAAGCAGGTGTGGGGTAGTAAGTGTGGGGCAGCAGGTGTGGGGCAGCAGGTGTGGATAACGGTAAGTGTTTATGACTGAGGCAGTTGGAGTCTGGCAGGAGGTCAAAGATAGACTGGTGGAGATGCAACGTTGGAGAGGGCAATGTTGAAGTATGTCATTGTTGGAGAAGGAGATAGATGAGAAAGAAACGATGACTGGAAACATAGAAAAGGAAGGATGGAAAAGGAATGGGTAGAAGAGAAAAGAAGAGATAAGAAGGTGAGGTGATATAAAAGTGAAGCATGTTTGACACATGAACCACAAGCCACCAGCAGCTGGAGTTACAAAGAGTCACATAAATACACAGACGACACAGACCTAAGTTCCCAGCGAGCTACTCTGGCCTTAACTCTCCTGGAAAAGATGCACTCCCCGTAACACCATCAGAAGAAAAGGATAGCAAAGCAAAAGCTTTCTTCCACCTTCCACTCCCCTCCGGCAACACGCCTGACGGGGAAACTGGAAGAAAAAAATACCTTGCAGGACTAAAATATGCCTGAAGGAAATTTCCGTAAGAGAATCAGATGGTACAATGAACGTGAGAACGTCATGCGAAGAGATATTATATGAAGGTGCCTTTAGCGACTAGTAACTAAGCTGGTGGCCATTTTATTTACGTCTACCAGAAGTTGTCAAGTATACTCAATCTGGAAATAAACATAAGGTGGGTTGACCACTCTCCTCTGAGCCATTTGGTCAAGTAAACATTCATATTCCCAACTGCTGAGCTGATGTCTCGTATGGCAAGGCCACCATCTCGCAGCTGCCACCATTCGAGATCTCGTCCACTTTAACGGATTTGATATAAGTATTGACCCATAATCCTATATCATAATCATCTCTCTCCATCACCAGTCTATGAATGATTTGCTTAAGCAACACATAATAACTGCAACACACAACTTACGGCCTCCCGCACCAGACCCCCCCCCCCCCCCACAACCCCCCCCCCCCCCCCCCCCCCCCCCTCCATCACCGCCGCCGCCACAAGCCCCTAACACTCTACTCCCCCAGACCACCATCACCCCCTCCACCCTCTTCAACACTGTTACCGGGAAAAGATGGTCATCTGCTCGCTGGTTCGGATTCAAGTGTTCGAATCCAAGCGTTCGGATCCAAGTGTTGGGATCCAAGTGTTCGGATTCAACTGTTGGGATCCAAGTGTTCGAATCCAAGTGGTCGGATTCAAGTGTTGGGATCCAAATGGTCGGATTCAAAGCTCACGAAAAGCAGGTGACTGACTATCGAGCGTGGAAATATCCCCAGCTGTGTTTGGTTTAGTAAGGTGTGTGTGTGTGTGTGTGTGTGTGTGTGTGTGTGTGCGCGCGCGCGCAGAAGGGAGTGCAACTGGTAAATAATGATACACATGGTTAAGAGAAAGGGAATACGAGTACAAAAATCCCGTAATACACAAATGATTAGAAAACAGTAATGACACACACACACACACACACACACACACACACACACACACCTGATTAGGCTGGTGTATATGCGTGTGTGTATACACATAAGAGTAGAGATATGGTACATATACACAAGGTTAAGAGACAGGGCAACACGAGTGTAAAACTCTCCCAGTAACACACAAATAGTACTCAGAAACAGAAAGCATAAATAGTAATCAAATTATAATCACAAACATTCATCATAAACAGCGATCACAAATAACCGAAAATAGCAATCACTAATAGTAATAAAAAAATAATCGTAAGAAATAGTCATCAAAACAGTCAAAACAAATAATGACAAACAATGATAAGAAATGATAATCACAAACAGTAGTCATTAATAAACACTGTGACCACAAATGATCATAAACAATAATGATTAATTGTGATGACAAATAGTAATCACAAACTATACATATTCCTAAGTAGAAATCACACACACACACGCACACATGGGGCATCAGCGAAGAGACCCGGTCCAAGGAGTGGATGTGGTCGTGGGAACTGTGTGGTGTTCGCAGCCTCAGGCCTCATGACTCCCACCCTCTCAGTGATCCGGGGTCTCGAAGCGCTTCACCCAGGCGCCAAACGCGTTCATATCTTTCGCCATAAAATAAATTCTAACTAACAATGAAATGCCATTTCTTTTCCCACCAAAGTGATGCTCAAAAGTTCAATTTGAGATTCATTTCAATAAACATCTACGAAAAATCATATTTGTACTTGAAATCACGTATTCGTTTTAGAAGGTATACATGAAAATCTATAATTCATACCTAATCTATAGAAAATATAAGTGTATAAATCATACCATAATCAAAATCTAAATGAAACTGTGAGGATGATTATATAGGGGAACTGCTCCACTCACGTTCGTCCTGTGGTCTGGAGGTGTCGTTCGGTGCTTCGCTGGCCGCCGTCAAACACGTCCATAATTCCAACGCAAAAAACGGCTTACATCGTCAGGTTCGTCCAAGCTTACCCAGTACGTACGTCTTCCTCCTCCAACATCGTCAGGGTCGTCCAAGCTTCCCCAGTACTTACGTCTTCCTCCTCCTTATAGACGGAAATATGATGAGCTTTACCTCACCGTTCCTGCCTTCTGTGACGAGCGCCGGGGGTGTTTATGGCATCAACAACTAAATGTTGACAGCTTTCTCGAACGTCTGCACAACCTGTGTAGATAATCCGGAGTTATTAACTATTGTGTGTAAACAGTTCCCACAGCGCAACACTGAGAACACAATGCAAAAAAATGTTAACAGTTTTACGAAAGAGTCGCACTGTTTACGTCCGTACGGTGCGAGTGTGCCGGGGTAACTAAAAACGATATGACGTTGGAGTCACAGGAATGTACTTGGAAGTGTAACTATCCCAACGCACCAGCATACTTGAACAGTCGTCAAAAAGTTGCCAGTAGCGCCATCTTAACGGCAATCTTAGTAACTTGAATAGGAGAACGTGTAGAGAACGGTTGTGCTATGTTAAACTAAACTAAACCCGTATTGATATAGGGCATCAGGGATTTGTTAAAATCTGATCACTATTTATAGGAATATGTATAAGATTTCTAACAGTTAATCATAATCATTAACTCTTTACCTTCGGGAATCTTTCGGAAATCAGCGGAACTTCTGATGTTTGTGTAATTCTACTATATTTTGGGGGGGACGGAGCAGCTCCTTCAGCCACGAATACCCACATCCTGATATGTGCCTTCTTCTTCTTTGCCTGAGCTATTGAAACGAAATGTCAGCAGAGCAGATGACAAGCACATAATACAAGAGGTTGATAAAGAAGATGGATATCTAGGTAGGAATTAGAGGGGAGACTCCGTCATTGGCTAGAAGATTATGGACGAAGGGACACGAGTGGGGTACCGCAAGGGTTAGTCGTGGGACCACCGCTCTTCTTGCCTTATGTAAATTGACCATACAGATTTTATGTTCCAAGTGAGGTGGTCTGGCCTAAGCACTTTACAGTAACGTTTATCTCTTTAGATCGTAGTTATACTGACTGCGAACGTCAGTCTAAAACTAGAATCCGTGTCTCATGCGTGGTCACCATACATGAAGAAGCGCCAAGGTCTAATCGAATGCGTCTAGAGGTAAGCAACAAAGATGGTTTCTTGAATATTAAACAGGAGCTGAGCTACAGAGAGACAGAGAGGCAGGAGATCACTAAGCTGCCCACCGAGGATGAGCGAAAAGTAAAGGGTGACTTGATCAAAGTCTTCAAATTTCGGCACGAGTTTGGACCATGTCGACACTGAGCAGACCTTTGTCAGATGCAGCGACAATGGTTGCCAGAGGGAACAGCAAGAAGCTGAGAAGTAATCCTTTTAGAGAGGTTGTAGGAAAGTGTTGCTTCAGGAGCAAGGTGACCAGTGGCATACGAGACGCACCTGTGAGCGACTGTTGTACATAGAGGTTGAGGCTGACTGATTGAAGAGACACTTCAAGAGATGTAGAACTCCTTCCTCGTAATGTAAGAACAGATGATTACTGTTACATGCTTAGACACAGACCAGAACAGCAGTGGGAGATTTGAACATAGCCTTGTACTTTCTAAACCAGTTTGACAATAGAAGTAGTGTGTGTGTGTGTGTGTGTGTGTGTGTGTGTGTGTGCGTGGCTGCGACATGAAATTTATCGAGCGTTAAGAGATGGGGCAACACGAGTGAAATTCTACCAATAGCACACAGTAATCAGATATGCTGACTATTAATGTTTATCATACATAGTTACCATAATGGTATCAATCTTCAAGCCATTACGTCATGCATGGATGTAGAAAAATACGTTGTATACCAGAGTTTTCAGAATACATCGCTCGCGAAACGGTACTGTATCAAGCGCTGTGATGGTGTAGTGGTGTCGTGGTGCACTACAGTAGCGCTGTGATGATGTAGTACTGTTGTGGTGCACTACAGTAGCGCTGTGATGGTGTTGTGGTGCACTACAGTAGCGCTGTGATGGTGTAGTGGTGTTGTGGTGCACTACAGTAGCACTGTGATGATGTAGTGGTGTTGTGGTGCACTACA
>JAUTXX010521215.1:0-11419 GCA_032273605.1 Panulirus laevicauda | reverse complement strand
TCTCTCTCTCTCTCTCTCTCTCTCTCTCTCTCTCTCTCTCTCTCTCTCTCTCTCTCTCTCTCTCTCTCAATCTCTCTTTCTCTCTCAATCTCTCTTTCTCTGTGCTTCCTGCGCCTAGACACAAACTTGTTTTGAACTATGGGCTCAGAACGGTCAATTACCACTGAATGTATTGGCTCAGCTTCCAACTTGGTATTCTGCCGCAGCAGTTTCACGAACCGCGAGGCGAAATACTAGTGGCTCTTCATACAGTCCTTGCGAGGCGGGATCGGGCAGTCCGAGGACCAGCCCGCAGCCCTACGGCCCTCATCAACCCTCCGTCAGTGGTGGTGTCCCCCATGATACCCCTGGAGGGAGGTGAGGCTTACATGCTAGGGCTGGAGATGCCGAGATAATACTTTAAAGGTAGAAATCCTCGTAGACTAACGTTGCTTTGAAGACGGGTCTTTCGGTGCTCTAATTGCAGGGCTGTCGTTGCTCTGCCTTTAGTTGAAGGTGGAGATCCTGATGGACAAATGTTAGGTAGAGTTCCTGGTGCTCTAAGCGTCAGCCGAAGGAGGGGGCTAACAGTGCTCTAAGAGGTGGATGAAAAGAGAGTCTGCACGAACTTCGACGTAGGATCAAGAAAACTCCCACCAGTACCGTAGCAGAACACACAGGAGGCTGGACGAAGCTGGTAGTGCGGAAAGTGGTGAAGCATCAGGAGCTACAGAGGTAATCTCTCTAAGGGCCGATCCATTCTGATATTATGTTCCCGGATGGATGTAGTTAGCGGGAGAGATCATTACCCAAGTGAGAGACGGAGGAGAAAGGAATGGTAGAGAGAGGGAGAGAGGAGGGAAGGAATTGTGCAAATATAGATTAAAATAGAAGTGATTGGTAGAAATATAGTTATAGAAAGAGATGAATCATTCATAGACTGAGAGACAGGAAATAGAGAATGTATGATAGAAGGAATGAAAAGAAGGAAAGAAAGGAAAGTACAGTAAAGAGACAGAAAAATGACGAAGAAAGGAGAGAGAAAATACAACTAGAAAACGAGCAGAAGACAGAAAACGAATAAATAGTCCTTATGGAAGTATTTTAGCAACAGAGACTCTAGGCGAAAGAAAATGCAAAGATCATGAGCAATGTGAGGGAAAGGATGAATGATAACCAAGGGAGATAAAGACATGATAAGTGTATTGTGGAAATCAGATAAAATGAATATGTAGAGATGGAGGGGAGGTTGGGTAACGGCCATAAACAAAGGCATGGTGGATATTAAGTGAAGATGACGAGTGAGATGTGATAGCTACAAAGTCACAAAGACATAGACGACTGTAACTCTTTAACTATCATTATTTCTGACTCTTTCTTCTGAAAAGGTAGACGAGAATAATGAAATTGATGAAAAGAATGATATATACAGATGAAAACTTTAGAGAAGTTTTGGCTGTTAAAGGAATGAAAATGATAACGTTGAATGAGGAGGGATCAGAATTGCAAAACACAGTTGCAAGTACGTAAAAGCAAAAGAAGAAACATGAAGAAATATGATGATCAAATGAAAAAATGATATGATTATGAATTTCGTTCACATGTTTTTAAGTTTTTCATTTCTTGTCGATATCATTCGTGTCAAATAACGTAATGCTTAAAGACTTGCGTCAACCAACATCCTTTTGCTCAAACTAGTAATCAGTTTCTTCCTTGGATCAAAACTGGTTTTCCCTTCACGTAGAATCATGCAATGGTTTCCATTACAGTGTTACTGGTTCAGCTTCGTCAGAAACTTCTCTTCACTTAACTCCCTCGTACACATCTCCATCGGGCCTCCAACACTCCAGCATTTCCTCATTCCGTCGCGCCTGCAGCTCCTCCTCCCTATTCTTGTCTGCTAACGGCGATCAGTTCACCATTTCCTGGAATAATAAGTAGATTTAGAGATGTTTTATTTCTAGTGAGAGCGGTCTGTCGGGAGATATTGTAATGTAAGGCAAACATAAGCGGTGCTACGCCTCAGTGTGCCCCATCCAAGGGTCCGCACTCTGCTGCTCACTTCTTTCCCAGGATAAACAGGAATTTGATCAATCTCTCATCAACAAAATGGTATTTACGTGACCATATTTGCATTCATTATTCTTCGATCTGATATGCAGTTTCAGTGATTTCAGGCTGATGCTAGAGCCAAAAGGCTGGCCACCCTTCAACTTGGAGAAGGAGGCATTTCTTCCCTCCACGTACATCTCTCAGAAGGGACGGAGGCACGTCAGCCAGTCGTTACGTCACCTTACCCAGGTTATTGGTAACACGATCGTGAAAGTATTTGCCTCGCTAGACGAACTCGTTCACTATGTACTTCCCTTACATCAGGTGTTCCACCACCTCCCTCATATTAGGTTCTCGTCCCAGGTCCTTCACACTAGATCCTCGGCCCGGGTCCCTCACGCTAGGTCCTCATTCCGGTCCCCCTCACACTAGGTCCTCGTCCCGGGTCACTCACACTGCCCCATGGTATCTCCCTCACTCTGGGTACGTAAGCCAAATACAGCAGCTGTTTACCGAGTGGTTCAGCATGGTAGCCATCCTGAAACTTATGCAGTCAGCTTTAACACTTTGGTTGAGGCAGTGACAACCCTATGACTGCCCTTTACTTGGTAGAGTCAGTGACTTTCCATTATTTCGGGGTGTCAGTTACTTACTCATTACTCAGTTAGTGATTTCTCATTACCTGGTCAACTGGTGACATGCCTACCACATCACTATGTCTTCGCCATTTGGTTCTGTCATCCTGGGTGATGTGTTCACTGATCACGTGTCAGACCTCCACCACTACCATCATCGCTACCACTTGCAACACCATTACCACTACTATCCTCACCATCATGACATTCACCTCCAGTACCAGCATCCCAGGACCATTACCACTATCACTAACACCGCCACCACCACCACCATACCGCCACCACCACCACCACACCGCCACCACCACCACCACCACCACCACCACCACGCCACACACTCAGCTAGTTAATCAACCGCGAGTGGCATCCCCCTGCAGCTAAATGTAAACAAAACATTATAAATTTGGTTCGTCTGCTGGGGCCAATGGAGGAGCGAAAGAAGGTTGGCCTGGGTTTTGGGGGTGCACAAATGCCACTGTCCCTTTCAGGTATGCTAATTTTTATGCAAATGAGCCGACGGACGACACAGAGTAGACATGCAGTGCTCATCACAGCAATATTATTGCTAAAGCTGAACACGTAAGAGGCATGCCAGCCCCTCCACCTCCAGGGATGAGGAAGAGCGAAACTTTGCTCTCTTGTGAAGAGGAAAATAGAGGAACCTTGTCATACATTAGAGAGGAAAAGCGAGAAACTTTGTCATACATTAGAGAGGAAAAGAAAGGAACCTTGTCATACATTAGAGAGGAAAAGCGAGAAACCTTGTCATACATTAGAGAGGAAGAGAAAGGAACCTTGTCATACTGTGAAGAAGAAAAGAGAGAGACCTAATGTTACGCTGGAGAGGAAAAGAGCGAACCTTTGTCATATTACGAAGAGGTAAGAGGATAGACACATGCCATGTTGGAAGAAAGAAGGTTTTGAGTGTGTGGTTGTGTGAAGAAGCCACGACCCCGTTCTTCACGTATGATAAGGTAACTTGCTCAACTTTTAACCACAGGATAACTGTAGGTCATGCCTGTGCACCTGGTAAAGAATGGGCAGATCTTGTGTTCTGCGAGCAAGAGAGACTTCTAATGTTGTTGTGTAAGATGGACAACATGAATCTATGTACAAACTGAGAAACGAAATACAAAGAAATCAGGTTTGTGAAGGACCGAATGTCAGCTATCTTAGAGTCGTGGAAAAAAACTAATTCATTTGTATCTTTATTGACGTAGACAGAAAGAATGTGCCGACCGGAGCAAATATACATAGACAAAATCTGTGTGACAAAAGAAAAGGAGCGTTTACTTTTGAAATAGGAGAAAGCTGAGTCTCTCTCGAACAAAGAAGTCAGTTCAATCAGTCTTGAGAGGAAGAGAGAAATATCTCACACGTAAGCATAACTGCCTTAGGGAGGGAGGAAGCATACCTACCATGAGAGGGTGAGGTGGGGGGGGCAAGCATAGTCACTATGAGAGGTGTGGCGGCAACCATACTTCTTATGCTACACAGAGTAGTAGTTAAGGCATAATCTGCTACCAGTCACAAGAGAAAAGAATAAGTTTTTCTTCACCAGGAGTAACCGAACTTAAAGCTGCATTCCCAATGATGTCCAATTAAGGGGTCTAAGATTCAAGGCATAGTTTAGCACTGCTCTTTTTCTCTCATTTTCACCGTATATATGTAAGATATTTTCACCGTATATATGTAAGATATTTCAAGATAGTTTGTTGATATGATTTAGGAAATGATGGCTTGAATAATCTTTCTTGAAAGTGGTACAGCAGGATGGAGTGTAGTAATCCTTCAAGAAACTGTAGGATACTTGGTGGTGGCAACTCTGGCTTGTCTGAAGTGACGAAGTCAAGTCTGAAGAAGACGAATTTTGCGTGCAAATAAAACAGTATTTATGATATAAATGATTTATTGGCTTTAAAATTCCAAGAAAATTCTCCAAATTATTCTCGACCATTAAGAAGTAATAAGAGCTATTTATTTTACGTTTTTGCATATTCGAAGACGTTTTGTTGAGCTTTGAAAATGTTAATTCTTCAAGTTTTAGTCTTGCTTAGAGTACCTGTAAGGACGAAGGGAAGGAAAAAACAATTGGAATTCTTGACAAAAGAAATTACTGACACAAACATAGACTGGAGAGGCTGACATGTACGGGTTTTTTCTTGACCTCTTCGAGCACGACGATACAATTCTAGAGCACTACAATACAAACCTTGAACACGACAATACGATCGTTGAACACGATACGATCACTGAACACGACGATACAATCTTTGAGCACGGCGATGTGACCATTAAGCACAATATTATGACCTTTGGTTACAGTGGTGCGACCCTTGAATACAACTGTACGAGCATTAAGAATGGTGGCCTGACCTTTGGCCTGATTCCTTAAGGGTTAGGTCAAAGGTCATCCCATTACATCCAAGGATCAGGCAGTCATATCCATGGCTCGTACCGTCTTGCTCAAGTATTGTACCGCTGTGCTGAAGGGTTGATATAATTAGCATTATTTCATTAATCTGAAGTAAAACAGCAATCATCGAGAATCTTTTAATCTATTATGAAAATATTTTGACGGCCTGAAAGATAGTCATGAAGTGCGTGGAATGTTTTTTTCTTCTGAACGTGTAAATTATGGTTTGTCCATTTATTCCTAGGACTCACAGGTCATGGGTTGGGTTCCTCCGCCTCTCCGTGTCAGTAACCATTTCCCCGTCATGCTTGAAGTGATTCTAATCAAACTTGAGACAATCGTGGTAAACTTTATATCTTATTATATCCTCCTTTTGTTATAGGATCCGTCGTGTCTGTGTCACGGAGTAGGGCGGCCACCACGCTCGCCCTGGGCTGTGTCATACTGTGTCTGTGTCGTTGTCTTTCCAGATTTTCTCATGGCATCGTTATGTTAGTAACACTGACATGAAGTGAACAGTATGTTCAACAGACGAGCGCTGACTGTTGTTCTTTATGGTGGGGCGATGATGAAAGAGTCAGACAACAGTAAGATACTGGTGGTGGTGTCAGACAGAAACAAAACATTGTTGGTGGTGTCAAGCAACAGAAAAATACTGTTAGCAGTGTTAGAAAATAGAAAACACTGTTGGTGGTGTCATACAAGATATTATTCATGGTGTCAAAGAACAGTAAGACAGTGATGGTGTCAGACAACAGCTGGATACATTTGATGATGTCAGAGAAGAGTAAGACACTGCTGGTAGAGCTAGCCAAAGAGGCAAGACTGCTACTGTTGGCAGTACAGGCAGCAGAGGGGGAAGAGGGCGCTGTCATCAGGCCGTGCGTCACCCGACCGACCGCACAATACCCACGGGGGATCGAACAGGGGGTCAGCGGAGCGGTGGACGCAGGCGCAACCAGAGGGCCAGGCAGCGTGGTGGTGGTCAGCGCGACCAGTGGCCGCCGCCGCCGCCGCCACCGCCTCCACCCAACTTCACTTGACGCATAGACTCGCTAATCCCGCTCAGAAGGTTGGGATAGTGGGCCTTAACTCAGCCTGTCTGAAGGGCCAGAGTGGTCTGTCCAGGCAGCTTTGGGGGGATCATGAACGTAACCAACATACATTATAGACTAATACCCTATTATTAGTTTCAATATACGGACCAACAAGACAATTACCTTTACTGGAATAAGCTACATATTACAATCCATATTTAAGTGACGTTTACCTACAAACACTTGATGGTGAGACCCGCCACTTTGCCCATCCATCCTGCGAGTTGCTGTGAGGTGCAGTGGGTAATACCTGTGAGACACATGAGGCAATACCTGTGAGGTACAAGGCGTATTACCTGAGTTACAGGTAATACCTGCGAGGTACAGCGGGTGATAACTTTTCCTCCCAGGTCTGGATCAATCATGAACGACCGTCAGCGAGTTACCCATCCTGAGGCCACGCCGGCAATATAGCTAAGACCAAACCAACAAATAATTTATTCCCTGTTCCTTTATTAACGTACTAATTACCGCCATGTCCATTCCATTATCATAGCATTATGCGCTCAGATGGATGCATGTATGAATCCCCGGGACGTAGAGGCGAGGGCGCCAGGGCCAGACGCTGTGCGACCGATCTTACCGACGGGCTGATGTTTGGCGAACAGAAGTCATCACAAGAGGCCAGCGGGTCCTCAGGCCCGGTGATGGATAGTGCTACGCCTGTTGGCGTGTCTCACCCAGGTGGATGCCTGCTTCTCTTACTCAAGATAATTTTGTTTTGATTTCCTTTTCATCTCTGATTTTCTTGCTTGGATCGCGTTCTTGAAAGCATCGGGAACACTCCACGCTCCTCTCTGACGTGCTGAAGAGGGGGGTCATTTCCAACTAACGATGATCGTCTTTCTTCGTAAAAATCATGTTTTGGTCCAAGTGTTTAGTTTGCGTCTGTAAAGATGGCGCAGTTGGGTCGTTTGACACTTGGTTGTTTGGTCTATGAAGGTCAGATGATCAGTCCTCAGGGACTCGTATTCTTTGCAGTTTGATGTGCTGCTAACAACACTGTCTCACTTGTATCTCCATTAGTTATACATCACTTCATCTTGGCTTCAGTTTGTCAAGTGACCGTTGGTAGGTAGCTTATCAAGAACCAACACTACCCAAAGATGTCCTCACTATGTTGGTCGTATGTTGTCACCTCAGATGTTGTCACTGTGATGGTGGCATGTTGTCACTTCAGGCAACACAAACACTTGCCATTACGCGCATGAAAGGTCAGTTGATAACTTGTGTAGTTCCAAAAAATTTTACATTATTTTTATGTCATCATGCGACAGGTTCTCCCACTGAGAGAAAACACTTAGATTCGTCCCGGCAGAAGTTAAGTGGAAACATTACTGATATGTTTATTTTGTTTAGAATTATTGAGGAATTCACTTAAACACAACAAATATCGTGTTTGCTTGCGTGCGTCCTAAGTTTCGTGACGATTGATTTTCATCGTAAAGATGAAGGTAATTGACACTCACCTGGCCCGTATTGTTCTTCCGCGCGCGCGCGCTTGTGTGTGTGTGTGTGTGTGTGTGTCTGCAGGATTTCACTCATCAATAAGTGCTTCTCAGAGGATGTTATTCCATCACTTCTGCCAATGTACAGCAGGACGTGAGTGCCAAGCTACACTCTTTATGAACAATAACCACCCAACACACACCATCATCATCACCCAAGTTGTATCCTTGACAACCACATCTACAGCCTGGACCAACCCACACTCCACTACGATCCTCACCTGACGATTTCCATCGCTCAGAACAGCGCAAACTCATGGTGATTATACGTGTGAGAACAGCACAGTTGTTTGTCATCATCAATATCACTATCATCTTGTATTACACTATCACTATCCTGCCAACCACCTTCCCTTGGTACTACCACTCCTCATCATCGTTTTCACCACCAAGACATCTACCCTCACCATCACCACCCTCACCATCCCCTCAGTATCATCGTCACCGCACGTCACTATTAACGACGAATGAGCTCAATTATGACTAGAATACCGTAAGCTGGTGAAGTCCACCACCCACCACTAACCGCAAACCACCCACCACCCATCACCAACTGCCCACCTACCAACCACCCACAAACAAACCGTCCATAACTCAACCATCCAGAACGCAACCATTCACAATCTAACCAACTAAAATCCAATCATTTACTCAACCATCCACTACCTAACCGTTCGCTTTATGGTGAACATACACAGCCCAATCCTCCACATAACCAATCGCAACCTGATCAACCAATGAAACATCCGCAGCCCAACTATTCAAAATGTTTTCATTCATTCCTAACAATCCCACTTTTGTTCATCGTTCCTAACAATCCCACACCTCTTCATAAAATACCCCACAAACCAATCAACCACATAACCATCCACACCATAACCACCCCAGCCCAAGCGTCCACAATCCAGTCACACGTCATAACGTCACGTGATCGTCATTTTCTATACACACTATCACTTCATCCCTCCCTTACCAATAACCAGCCACTTACCCAAACTTTATCACCAGATCCACTCCCCTCATTCACACTATCCTCACCATCACCACTACCATCACCCTTACACACTGCCAACACCTTGCACTGCAACCCTTTCCTCACCCCCGACCTGCTCCTCTACTCCCACCACCTCCACAACCGCTGTAGCTTCCTGACAAACACCACACACAGTCACAAGGGTAGCGCCACCATCACTCACCAACACTATCTCCATCATCTCCCCAAACGTTACCAGCACTTCTAACACAACTGCTGTCTTACACTACCACCTTATCCACAACACCACCAACATCCAACACTATCACCTTACGCCACACCCTACACTGTCGCTTCATACCAACAAACCACATCTTCCTCCACCGTTGTCACCCGGCCCCAACACCCTCACACCACCAGAACCCTCACCCTACACCAGCACCAACACCACCATTACCACCAGCGGCGTCCATCCCCCCGCCAACACACTGACCAAACACCACACATCTCTGGCGTGAATTAGAGAATGCATCGCCATAACAGATGAGGACAATAAGGTTTGATATTGTGGGTCCTCCCCAGGGGGTCGACCTTGCCCTGACTGATGGCGGTCTTCTCTCTCAATATTCTGCACAAACTCACACCACACACTTTTTGGGCTATGAGCTTCCTCCTACTAGAGAAGCCTCGTTGGGGTCTTTGACGCGCTTGGTAGAATTTACTGAAGGAGAGGCGGACAGTATTCGGAAAGGCTATTCCTCGTTTTGTTAATCATGGGGACGTTTGGACGTGGCGGACGCCACCACACTTGTACTTCAGAAGGAAATCTATGTGACAGAGACTTACTAAATCAGGAATTAATGGCTGAAATATCTATCATTACCAAACATATTCCGTTATGATGGTGGTGATGATGAATGAAGACTTCTGACACACGACCGTAAAAAGTCAGACATGAAATAGACGAAAGTTGTGGCAGTAGTTAGGGTAGCAGGGCGTGTGGAGAGGCGGCAGGGCCGGCACTACATCGTAGTGGAGGTTTAAGAGCATCCGGTGATAAATCTCCTGCCTTCACACAATTATATAGAATCCCTTCTTCATGATGATTAAACACGGGCGACATGGATCTATTTATATTATATGTGGGGTCCGGCGCACTGCTATTCTCTGTGAAGATCGCGTCTGTGTTCTAGGGATTTATGAAGAGCGCATTTACGTTTTTATGGTTCTCTGGGGATTTTAAGATCATATATGACTTTGTATAAATATGTAGAAACATATACTTTTGTAAGTGAGAAGCAGAAACAGAACAGAATATGCATCAAGTCTTATGGCCGAAAACGTGTAGACCATTTGTGTGGACTTTGAGTACACACACGACAAGAGAACACAGAAATACAACACATGCACACACACAGGCGTATTTCCAAGATATGTCACGAGTTAGAGAACATTCAGAGACCCTTTAAGAACAGAGAACACACGTGTATTATACAAGATTTGTGAAGAGTAATGGTTGGAGCGTCAATGTTATTATGTGTCGCCGGCGGATGGGTCAGTCTGGCCGCTCCGACAAAGACAATGGTTAGCGCTGGTGCGGCCCATGTATGATAATTCCTCCCATTAGCACACAACAAGACACGCGTCCACACTGATGATGCTGCGTTTGTTAGTGCTGCTGCTGCTGCTGCTGCTGCTGCTGCTGCTGGTAGGGATGTTTGGTGGTGCTGCCGCTGCTGACTCTCGAAGAGGAAGGTTGTTCTGGTCGAAAAATATGATTGGAATTGTCTTTTTTTCGTGAGGAAGTCCTTCGTATCAGTTGAGTAGGGGTGCTGTTCTTTCATGGGTTACTGGTGTGGTGGGAGGGATGTTAGATGGTTCTGTTGCTGTGGAAGAAGTCTTCTGTCGTTGAAAGGACAGAACGCTTGGGGTGCAGGTCCCGTTACCAGTGCTGCTGTTATTGTCTCTGTTATCCCATTGAAGTCGCAGACGTTATTGGGGCTGTTCCTGTTGCTGTTTCTGCTGCTGATTCTGCTGTTGATGTGGCTGTGTCGCGGGTCGCACCACCGCCATCACCGCCGGAGTTGCGGCCATGCTACTCTTCACTGCGGCTTATGATGTTGCTAGTGTTGCTGTGTTGATGCTGTTATGACTTGAACTGCATGTGTTTCGGGCCTTTGTTCTCCTGCTCCCGTTGCTGTTACTGCTGTTGTGACTGTCGCTGGTGATGGAGAGGTTCTGTTGCTTCTGTTGTTTCTGCTACTCCTCCTCTAGTTCCGGCCACTGGTCATGTTGCTGTTCCTGTTCCCGCTGCAGCCGGTGACGCGACCGTTGTAGCGTCTATTGTTCCAGCTTAGTGGGAAGAGAGGCTCCTGCTGCTGCTGCTGCTGCTGGACCTTCTGGTGCTCTTGAGGATTTCTGATATTGTTGGGGTTTCTGCTGCTCCTGAGGTTTCTTTTGCTCTTTATTTTCTTGCTGCTGCATTGCTGACCTGGTTCTTAATGCTGCTGCTCTTCGCTTGGTGCTATTGGTTGCTCAGCTGCTCCTATTCACACTACTTTTGTCTAACCGGTAATCCGTCTTTTTCTTCAGTTGAGCATCGGTAACTGCTTTTTTACCCCATAACCTCCCTCTGTTTTCTTTTAACTACTCAGCTGCCTCTGCTATCCCTACTGCTGTCCCTACTGCTGTCCCTACTGCTGTCCCTACTGCTGTCCCTACTGCTGCTGCAACTCGTGGTCTTCTTTGTTCTTGCCTTT
>JAUTXX010521204.1:0-11421 GCA_032273605.1 Panulirus laevicauda | reverse complement strand
GAGGTATAAGTTTGTTGAGTATTCCTGGTAAATTATATGGGAGGGTATTGATAGAGAGGGTGAAGGGATGTACAGAAAAAGAAATTATGTAAACGAAAAAAAAAATCCAGCTGGGTGCAGCAACAGGCAATAGCTTCCAAGTGGCCGGGTCCATGAAGACATAAACTATCATTGTTTTTTCATACCAATATATATATATATAATCCACCATGTTTTAAGTTATGAAAATGATAATCTATTTTAAAGTGAAAAAGAATGTCGAGTGAGACTGAATGGGAAACTTTCAATGGTAGTGGCAGAAAATGAGATGATGGTTATGGAACACAGTTGTTTACATATATGAATAGCACAGATTTATATTTTGTATCACAAAACAAATGCAACAAAAAAGAAGTAGGATGTTGAAAAACTTCTTTACAAACATCCCTACAGCATCATAAATAAACGTACATTTCCTCATTGATACGGAATCCACCACATGTATATTTAACAAAAATGATAATTTGTTTTTAAAATAAACTGCCAGTCTGAGTCGGGATGAAAGGGAAACTTTGGGTGGTGTTGGGCCAGTATTGGAGGATTGGCTCTTTTTGAGTGATTATGATTGTGGAAAGATAATCTCTTTGATTTTGTGCTCAGTAATTGCCCATTACATCCTGTTTCATTATTGTTCACAAATATGACAGTTAATTTAAGTAATAGATGAATGCTAGTCACTGTTTATACTATTTTCATTAATATATTTTATTTAGCTTTATCAAGGTTTGTGCAGTTATTATAGGTTCATTGAGCATGATTATTTTTTCTTTTTTTTTCATTCTTGTTTGCCATCTCCTGCATAAGCAAAGTATCTTCAGAAATAGATTGAGAAAAGGCCTCATTTGTGTACATCCACTCACTAGCTGTCATATAATGCACCAAAACCACAGCCCCTATCCATAATCAGACCCCACAGATCTTTTTGTAGTTTCCTCTGACTGTTTCATAAGCCTTGACTCAATCCATTGCCAACTTGTTACTCTATGTATACCATATTGCTCCAATTCACTTAATTTCCTGCATGTCTTAGATCCTTTTGCATTACATCCTTCCACTCAGTCACCCCTTTTTCCCTCCTCTTCTGACTCACATTCCCTCTTTTTCAGCCTCTCTTTGCATAGTCTTTCTGTATGCCCAAACCATTTCATCATGCACTCTTCAGCTCTCTCATCCACTCTTCTCACTACAACATCTCTCTTACCTTACCATTTCTTACTTAACCCTCCTCACACCACATCTTGTTCTCAAAGATATCATTTTCAAAGCATTCATCTTCTTCCATACTTTCTCATTTAGAGTCCATACCTCGCATCCATACAGCTCCATTGGGAATAATATTCCATCAAACATGCCAATCTTTGTCCTCACCAACAGAGACCTCTCTTTCCACACACTCCTCATTGCACCCAGAACTTAGCCTGTCACCCATCTTAAAACTCCATCTCCCTCTTTTGCCATTTATAAATGGAATGAATGACTGATAAAAATAGGCTTAGACGTGGGTGGGTTTAGGGTCAGCAATGTATCTCTATCTTTTACATGTTATATAAATAGTACAGGTTGAACTTTTTGCATCTGGCTACCTTGGGACCTGGCCATTGCTGGACCACAGAAAATACTGGAAAACAGAAATTGACAACTTAGGGAACCTCATATGTAAACATATTCCCAACCCCTAGTCTTGCCAGCTCATTCCACATACATATTGCTATGTTACCAAAGGTAAAACAAAGCTTAAAACAAGAAATAATATGACCATTGAATCTCAAACGAGGTTTTTGTTGTTACATGAGATTACATCAGAAGTATCCCCAGATGGAGACTCCTCAGTATCTTGTGCATGGGTTTTTCGTGACACCAATACAGGGCAGATTCGTTAGCATTATACACTTATTTTGGGGCTAAGTTTTCCGCTGCCATTAACCATGCAAATTCATCCACAAACTTTAGTCATAACTTTGTGACAAGCAGTTAATGTAACAAACAACCATAGGTTGATAGTTGGCTTTGTTCAACTTTTTACTATTGTTGTTTTATTATTGTCAAGGCAGCCAGCCCACGCTGCATCAGTCCCAGCCAGGAAGCTGGCTCGTACACTCTCTCTCACCCTTTGTATATTGCTGTTGGTTGTTTGATGGAGAATTGGAGTTTTATCGATTCTTTAAATACGACCTTACACTACAATTTTCCATGTCAGCACTATGCTTTTCTTTGTACACACTATGTGCTGAAATTCCATGTCTCCACTTAAACTTGTGTAACCACCCTTGTGAATATTCATAGTCATAGTCTAGCTTTAGTTCTCTATGAAAAACTTCAGCCTCAATAAGCATCTCCCATGAAATGCTTATACGTTCACTACATCAAAGCTTAAACCACTTTACAAGTGCACTGGCTAATTCTACACTCCTGGCACCTTTCAAAGTTTTCCAAAACTTTAAAATTTACTGGCTTTTATTTTCAGCAAAAAACTGAATATTAGAAATTAAGAAGACTGTTAATTAGCTTGGTTGCAATGTAAACAGATTTTGGCGTTTTGGCACTGCTACCAGCACCACTCTGGTAGCAGATCCACAAACTAATGGTGGCATTCAAAATGTGCCGGGCCATGGGAGTTACTGGGCCATGGAGCGCTGGATTAAAGAGGTGCCACCTGTATACTTAAGTACAATATTCTGTGCTGCATAGTTTGATTAATTACCTGAACTGTACTCAGTTTCTTTACTTTTATTTTAATTCACATATCTGTGGGAAAGTGTGGTAAAATATGATCCACAATCTGGTCTTTCCATCAAATTATCATTTCCAGGAACTTCTCCCCAATGTTATGGATAAGCTGGATGTATTTATTATGTTTTGCCATAACAAAAGAGTTTATATGAGAAAGGCAGGCAACAGGAGGCCTGATTGGCCCATGACTGGGTTGTCTGTGAAAAAAAATGTAACGACAGGGAAATGTAATGCCAATCAGCAGTTTTTTAAACCATCACCAACAACCTGCTGCTACACATTAGCCTTCTAGTGTCCCCATTACCACTGTCATTTGTAGGTTATTTCTGGTGTTTTTTTTCTCAGAGTATACCTGAATTTACAAAATATTTGTAAATGACTTTCGAAGGTATTTATATTCTTAGCATTCACTACATCCAGCGGTAACTGATTCTAGTGCTCAACACACCTATAAGAAAAGAAGCTTTTTCCCAAGTCCATACTACATCTTTTAGCTTTGAGTTTTATTCCATTTGTCCTGGTAAGCATATTTTCGTGTATTTCAAAAAGATGCTCATGATTTACTTTATTGAACTTGTTCGGAATTTTGAACACTTGTTGGATTACGTCGCAAAGTCTGTATTTTTTAAGGGAGAAGAGATCTAATCTTTTTAGTCTCTCTGTATGCCAGATTTCCAAGGGATGGGATCAATTTTGTCGCATGTCTTTGTACTTGCTCTAATTTTTCCTCATACTTTTTTATAGTTTGGGGACCAAAACTGGACTGCATATTCAAGGTGTGGTCTTTCTAGAAAATTATAATGTGAGAATTGTTTCTGGTGTCTTGTAATCTATGTTCTTGGTTATGAAACCCAACATTTGGTTACCTATTTTACTTGCTGCTTGACACTGTTTAGTGTATTTCATGTTGTTGCTAATAACAACTCCAAGGTCCTTTTCTTCATTTACTTTAGTTAGAGAGTTTCTGAATACTTTTTAGTCATAATTTAAATTCTTGTCTCCAAAATGCATAACTTTACACTTGCTTATATTAAACTTCATTTGCCATCTGTCTGACCACTCTGCTAGTAAGTGAAAATCTCTGGGTCATTTTGCAGTCCTGCTTGTTTACAGCTCTACCTCCTAATTTAGTATCAGCAGATTTGGAGATCTTAGATATGAGAACGAGTTATAGGTCATTAATGTATATTATGAAAAGAATTGGGCTCAGGACTGACCCCTGTGGCACACCACTCATTAAGTTTAGTCAGCCTGAGGCTTCGCTGTTTAATACTACACGCTGCTTTCTCCTGGTAAGCCAGTCTGTGATCCATGGACAGAGTTCTTCACTGATTCTATGTGCTTTGAGTTTATGTAAAAGTCCCTTTATTGAAAGCTCTTTGGAAATCTAAATAGACTACATCAGATTTTTTTTTTTTTTTCTCTTCCAATTCTGATAAAAGAAAAAAAATCCAGCGAATTTGTCAGAAAGAATCTTCTATTGTGGGACCCATGTTGGTTGTCCGATATAATTTTGTGTTCTAAAAAAGGACAAGTCTTATTGTATTTTTTCCATCGTTTTACTGAACTCTAACATGAGGCTAATTGGGCAGTAGTTGCAAGTCATACATTTTGTCTCCTTTTTTATACATAGAGGTAACATATGCTAGTTTCCAGTCAGTTGGCAATCTGACTATCTGATAGAGATTTGTTGAATATTTTTATGGGGTACATTAGTTGTCTTTTGACTTCTTTTAAAAAATCTTGGAGCTAAGTTATCTGGGCTGTTGGATTTGTTAGGATTTTATTGGTCCAGGTATTAAGTACTTCAGAGCTCTCTCTTTCTCTAACCTTCAACTCTTCATCACATCCTTGAAACATTTTATTTGGTTGTAGTATTCAAGATGTTTCTTCAATTGTGAATACAAAGTTAAAAGAATGATTTAGTATGGCAGCCATTTCCTTGTTGTTAGTAGTTAGTGTGTCATGTTCATTTTGTAATGGTCCAATTCCTTTGTCTTACATATCTGAAGAGTTCCTTAGGATTATTCTTAACTTTCAAAAAAAATTCTTTTTTCTTCCGTCTTTTTTTATTGTCTCATGACCTTCCTACACTCTCTTTGGATTTTGATTAATTCTTGTTGATTTTCATTGGTTCCCATTGATTTGAATTTCTTATGTTTTCTTCTTTTGGTGAATTAGTCTTTCTATTCTCCTATTCATCCATGATGGTTTTGAAATATTACAAGTTCTGTTCGGAATTAGTGGAATATGTTTATTTTCAATCTCAAGTAGCATGTCTTTAGAATTATTCCTCATGTCCTCTCCTGTGTAAACATCAAGAAGTTCTGTCGTACTGGCACTGTGAATTTCGTGTCTCTTCAAAATTTCCTCACTTGTAATGTTAGTTTGATGTCAATTATTTCATAATCTGAGCATATCTCTAATCTAGCCAAACTGTGATAAACTCTCATCTACTTTGCAAGAGTTGATTAAGTTTGTGTCACTGGTGAGGACAAGATCAAGAATGTTTTTATCTTCAGTTGGTCTTTTACTTAATTGTTCTAGAACAGCATCTTCAATTAGTTCCATTAGTCTCGTTCCCACTCGGTCACCTGTTCACGTGTTCCAGTTTATGTTTGGACAGTTGAAGTCGAACTATTATAACCTCTTTACTGTTTATTATAGTTTTGAATCCATTGTATAGCATCTTATCATCATCCTCTTTTTGCTTAGGAGGTCTGTATATAGCATCAAGATGTAGTTTATTTTTGAACTGGTTGGTAATGTCAATATAAAGTCAGAAGTGTGTGTGTCTACTTTGCTTATCTTAATAGCATATAGATTATCAACATAGATCAAAACTCCTCCACCTACCTTGTGTAAATGATCTTTCATAAATAGTTTGTATCTGGGAATTGCTAACTTGGTGATTAAGTATTTATTCACAAGAGTTTACCCACATTTCTGAAATTGCAATAATGTTCGTTCTTTTGGTAATTGCATAGGATATGTTCATCACGTTTGACGATGATGGACTGGGCATTTGTATGCATTAAACTTATTTTCTTTGGAGTTGATTTCTGGACTGAATTTGCCTTTTTTTTTTCATATACGGTTGGTATGCTTGTTTGTATTATCACTCTTAATGTATGAGTCCAGCAGTGGGAGAGAGATGGTTCTCCATGTGTTTCAAGTTTGCCACCTTACTCTGACCCTCCCCTTCCCCACACTGGACCCTTCTAGCCTTGTTCCTAAAAGTTACCTGAGAGCTGACCTGTAGCTGTGCTAATCCACTACTTATACTACCTAAGTTATCCCCATCTGACCCTACTTGACCTTTCTTTGCTAATTCCTCTGCTTGTGAGGTTACCACTACTCCCTGAGGATCCCTACCACCAAGGTCCCACACATCCTCTACCACTATAGTGATCAAACTGGACGCCTTGTTCCTCAGATCCCATTCACAATCAGATTCCCCCCAGCACCAACCCACCCCCACTCTCCTAGTTCCTTTGTTTGCTAGACTGTGATTTTCTTTCCAGAGTAGTTTATCAAAAAAAAAAAAAAAGGCCTAATATTCTTGTCCAGTACTCTGCCAAGGCAGGATTTTTCTATTCCATTTAGGTGAAGACCATCCCTAGCGTACAGAGATCTATCATAACTAAAATGGTCCCACAGATCTATACTAAACACACTATCCTCCTCATTACAGAGATCTTCATTCTCCTGTTTATCCCCAGCATTCTACTGAGGGTACAGGAATCGACATATACCTTGGCATCATGACTTTCTTTGAACTTGTTAATAAATCTTTATACTTCACGACTATTTCTTCCAATCTCCCATTAACTGCATTGTTCATCCCCACCTGAATGAACAACAAAAATCACATCCTCGGCGTTGTGTGAAACTATAGTCAAACTTATCTAGGACATGTTCTGTCTTAGCACCTGCATAACATAAGTTTTACCTCTCTGTACCGTATTCCATTTAAGTGAAGACCATCCCTAGCATACTGAGATAAATCATGACTAAAATGGTCCCACAGGTCTATACTAAACACACTATCCTCCTTACAGAGATCTTCAATTCCCCTGTTTATCCCCAGCATTCTACTGAGGGTACAGGAATTGACATCATACCTAGGCAGCAATCTCAGTATTATTAGCTTCCTATTACTTTCTTTGACCTTGTTAATAAGTTCTCTATACTTCACTACTATTTCTTCCAATCTCCAGTAAACTGCATTCGTTGTCCCCACCTGAATGACAAAAATCACATCCTCAGGCTTGTTTGAGACTGTGTCATCAAGCTTATTATATAAGATGTGTTTTATCTTAGCACCTGCATAACACAAGCTCCTATTTCTACCCTTAGCACAAAACTTCTGGTCCTGATGTCTGACTATAGTTCCTGACTAGGATGATGCTATGATCATCCTGTACTTCATCTTCTAGTATGCTAAACCTATTGTGAGCAGTGAGTTCATTTGGTTGTTCGATAATGCGGGGACAAGTTTTGCTGGCAGGTTGGAAGGTTGAAGCGTCGCCCAGCTTAGTCTCTACGGTTGCTATATGACATCTAAATTATCTACCTTAGATGATATTCCTCTGTCTCTTTCCTGTATCACAACTGCTTTTGCCGCTAAGAACCCAGCTTCTTCTTCCCACCCTTTCATCCTTATTAGTTTTCCCAAGGTTTTGCTGTTTTTCCTATCACTTACTGAAAGCCTTTCAAATATGTCGTAGAACAAACAAGTGTACTTGCCTTCATCTTTGAGGAGAAAGTCCCTGGTGAACTCCTGATGGCATCTAGAGCAGGCAACTTGAGATGCTGGAACCATATTTTAGGATTTCCACTGAGTTTTTAAAAATTATACTGATTCAAAAAGATTTCTCAAAGATTCAAGGGATTTCACCAAGATTTAAGTGTATCATTCAGCGGCACGCAGAAAGACCTGTTTGAAACTGGGCTGGCGAGCACATCAGTAGAAAGTGTCTAAAAGGGGAGGGAGTGGGGGGCTGGAAATCTTCACCTCTCGTTTTTTGTTTTTTTTTCTGAAAGAAGGAATGGAGAAGGGTGCCAAGGGAGGATATTCCCTCAAAGGTTCAGTCCTCTGTTCTTAACGTTACCTCACTGACGCAGGAAATGGCGAATAGTATGAAAAGTATATATTTAAACGTTATTTTTTATTATTATTATTATACTTAATCGCTGTCTTGCGAGGTAGTACAAGGAACCAGAGGAAAGAATGGCCCAACCCACCCGCATACACATGTACATACATAAACTCCCACACCCGCATATATACATACTGCATTTCAACGTATACATACTTAAACATACACAGACATATACATATATACACAGTCTCTAGCTGTTATGTGTATATGTATGCAAATATGTATGAGTGGATGTGCCTTTCTTCGTTTGTTTCCAGGTGTTACCTCGCTAACATGGGAAATTGTGATCAAGTATAAAGAAAACAGTTTGTACAACACTGCCTTAAGCTTTTTGTTTTATACCTGATTCCTTTGCTGCTTTAACAGGGTTGGGTCAAGAACAAAATATTTCCCATGTATTCCCTGTGTCATAGAAGGCAACTAAAGGGAGGGGGGTTGGAAATCCTCCCATCCACTTTTTACATTTCCAAAAGAAGGAACAGAGAAGGGGGCCAAGTGATAATTTTCCCTCTTAAGGCTTGCTCCTCTGTTCTTGATGCTACCTCACTAGGGCTGGAAATGGCAAATATGTATGAACAAAGTTCTATCATTCCTATGAATTTTATACCCCACCATATACCACAGTGGCAATATTACTTGGCTTCACCTGGCTAAGGCTACACTATGTCTTCTTCATTTAAGGTATTTAAGTGCAATATTATCAGATAACTTGTTTCAAAGCAGTCTGTTTTGTCCTTGATACTGAATATAGTATGGCCTTGGAGCTGCAGGAGCCCCTGATTAGAGGGGTTTTAGGGGTTACAACCTCATGACACTTTTCACAAAGGGGTCCTTGAAGTAAAAGATTTATCTCTCAAACTGCACAGACAGATTTTGAAGGGTTGATGTTGTTACTACAGCCTTCACAATAAGAGGAAAGACGTATTTATGGGTGTTACTGAAACTAGTTTATAAGTAATTGTGAATAGGATAGCCCTTTTTTTGTTGTTGTTACTGAAACAGGTTTATTAGTAATTGTGAACTTGTAGTATTTAACATTGGTCTTTCAAAAATTTTAGTAGGATTACTTATTTATTGCAGGCAAAAACTGAGAAGCCAGGATTGTACTTGCTACAGAATGGTAAAGCAGAAGGTAGTGGAAACATTAACAGTCTCACCCATCTGGACCACAACAGTGAAAAGTCAGTTGGTGAGAGGGATGCAGTCCGTAGTAAAGAAGATATGCGTGTGGGTAACTGCCCAGCACATCGTGGTTTCTGGTCAACTAGCAAGATGAAACATTCTCTCTCTACTCCTGAAGTTAGAAGCAAGTACATTCAAAAACATACCACCACAAAAGGATTAGATGACTCCAAGTTGTCTGTCATTCGCCAGGTAAACTTCAGCATGTCAAACACCTCTACCATTGTGGGAGACAAGGAAAACACTGATCCTGTTACAGTGCCTCATGATGGAAGTATGGGAAGAAGTGCTACTGCCCTTGATACTAATAAGAAGGATCTGGATCAGAAGTCTTTAGAATTAGGCTGTAAACCTTTGTCATATTTTTTGGACAAAAACCCTAAGGAAACCAGGGGAGGAATAGAATCTAAAGTTTACAACGCACAGATTCAGAGTTTTTTTGAAAAAATAAAGCCATTCAATGGGGAAATTTTATTGAAAAAAGGTGAAACTTTCCTTTCTCCAGAAAACACGTTGAAAGAAAATGATCAAACTGATAAAAGTAGTTCATTACACAGGCGTGTATCATCACAGAAAGAAAATTATCAAACTGATAAAAGTGGTTCATTACACAGGAATGTATCACAGCAGCAGAGTGGACTCTCAGATGTCAAGAGCCATGTTTTAGCATCCTTGCAGAAACAAGACAATATCTGTTCCCATGGGACCCAGAAAACTGCAGATGATCAGAAAATGCAAATGCTGAAACTGACAAATAACATTGCTGCAGGTACTGGCATAGCACAAAATACTGCATGTGTGGAGACAGCCCCAACTCCTGCCATAGAATCAGTCCACTCTATATCTGCTAAGGGCACTTCACAAACAGTTGAACTTTGTCCTACTTCTTCAGAAGTATCTCGCTGTATTTCAAAAGCGAGTCCCCTTGATGGTGGATGTACGGGAAAGCCTTCTAGTAAGTCGGCAACAGAGTGCATGCAGCTCATTGCCACACCTGGCTCACAACACACCACAGCTGTGGTAAGCTCACAGCACTCCACATCACAAAGTAATTCTGAGAACATTGTCATGTCAAAGACATCTCAGAACACTGTACCATACAGAGGTACACCACATGTTAATGTTATAAGTGATGGTATAGAAAGCAGCTTGGAGACACCAGGGCACTCAAGAAATGTCTCTCACCAGTTCCAGACTCCTTCTATTGGGAAACGAGCTTACCCACTGCCACCAACACCACCAACAGCACACAAGCTGAAGCAGATGGATCATATTGCCATAAAAGGAAAAGAATACCTGTTGCTGGGGTTGCTAGGAATGGGAGGATCCAGCAAAGTTCATGAGGTATAGTGATAGATTTTTCAGGTTGAGTATAAAGTTATGAGGTATTATAGCCAGCATAAGCTAACCAAATTCTAACAAACCAGGGCATTGAAGTTTTGGTATTGTAATGATAACCATGTAAATGCATTTCTTGTTAACCTAACTCTAACCCTTAGTAACCTGAACTAACAAGACTAATAAAGTTCTGTTTTCTTATATTAAACGATTTCACTTTTTTTGTGCTGAGACAGCATGGGTAGCTAAGGCCCTATTCAAGGCCATCCCATTAATGCTATATGTATAAGAGCAAGGTAATTAGGTTCATTGGAGTTAAGAGACAAATTAATTGGTATGTAAGTTTGAATTGAGAAAATAAAGTGTTTAGATATCTGGGAGTGCACTTGAGCAGTGAGTGGAACCATGGAAGCGGAAATGAGTCACAGGGTGGGGGAAGGGTTAAAGGTTCTGGGAGCGATAAAGAATGTGTGGAAGGATAGAATGTTTCTCGGAGAGCAAGAATGGGTATGTTTGAAGGAATAGTGGTTCCAACAGAATTATATGGTTGTGAGGCATAAGCCATAGATGGTGATGTACAGAGGAGGATCGATATGTTGGAAATGAAATGTTTGAGGACAGGAAAATAAACAAAAAAAGGCCACATTTGTTCACACTCGGTCTCTAGCTGTCATGTATAATGCACCGAAATCACAGCTCCATATCCTGGCCCCACTTACCTTTCTTTGGTTTACCCCAGATGTTTCACATGCCCTGGTTCAGTCCATTGACAGCTCATTGACCCTGGTATACCACATTGTACCTATTCACTCTATTCCTTTCCTTGCATGCCTCTCACCCTCCTGTATGTTCTGACCCTGATCGCTCAAAATCCCCTTCACCCCATCCTTCCACCTACAGTTTGGTCTCCTGCTTGTCCTTGTTCCCTCCACTTCTGACATGTATAACCTCTGTCAATCTTTCCTCC
>JAUTXX010521193.1:0-11421 GCA_032273605.1 Panulirus laevicauda | reverse complement strand
CCTGGGACAGCGTAGTATCATGGGGCAAAGTGCCTCACTCCCTCAGCTCGTACAGTGCCTTCCAGAGAAAGTATGCTGTCGAGTACGCCCGTGCTGTGTTGGTGTGGTTCTGATGTGTCTCGCCGGGATGCGCTAGTCTGCTCTGTATGTACGTGCCGTAATGGCCTGCTTTGTACACTGTACCTGTCTGTGGTGTGTTCGGTCTGCTTTCCTTTACACTGCCGAGGGACCTTGGACGGTTGTGATAGCCTGGTGGATATATTGTTCATGTTTATATTATTACTGTCTGCCGTGGACGGTTTGGGTGCCTGCGTTGGACCCCTTACGTCTGGCCTTTGGTATCATCCTACTAGGACCATTTCTGCACCATCCATAGACCAGAGGAACAAAGAACAGAATTCCTTTGACGCGGCAAGGTGTCCAATATATTCACGGTCCATAAATCACTGTCTGTCTGGCTGTAATGTTCTTACGTTTTGCTTTTCTTACTCTGGTAAACATTCGTGCGTCGGTATTCTTCCTTACTTTTTTCTTACATGACTGTCATAATGGTAGCTCAAAAATGGGCAAGGCTTAGGTTACCAGACGTAGACTACACGTTAATCTTGTTAGACTTGATGTAGGGTATACGAAAATGTGCGTGTTTAGAGTGAATGACATTAAGATCGACAGACTAGCTATTTAGCTCTCGCTTTTGTGTCACCCTGGTTAATCTGGTTAAGATATATGTTGGTCGCTGTGTGTTGCCTGCCTCACGTCAGTGTGAGCCAGTGTTTCGTTGAGTATTTCCGTGAGAATCTTAATGAGTGTGTTGCATGCAACAGCTAGTCCCTACACAATTACTATTCAGTATACCAGACAAGTATTACACACCTGCCAGTCCCTGAACACTTGCCAGTCCCTACACACCAGCCAGTTCCTACACACCTGCCAGTCCCTACACACCAGCCAGTCCCTACACACCAGCCAGTCCCTACACACCAGCCAGTCCCTACACACCTGCCAGTCCCTACACACCTGCCAGACCCTACACACCAGCCAGTTCCTACACACCTGCCAGTTCCTGCACACCTGCCAGTTTGTGCCAGGGTGACGGTCCGTCGTCAGCGTCACCCAGCTGGTGAGGAGCCATAAACGCAGGTTGACCATAAAGCAACAGGATCTGTACCTACTCAAGTCAAGTTGGTCCAGGAAAATGTTCTATGTCAATTTACCATCGCTGCTCGTGCTGTAAGTCTGGCATCATTACATGACTGAGCCGCAAAGATCTCCAACTCAGATATCGTCGTAGGGAAGTCGTCTGAAGATGTGTGTGTGTGTGTGTGTGTGTGTGTGTGTGTGTGTGTGTGTGTTGGGGTGGTAAATCATATGTTTGTGTTATATTTCGTGAGTTGGTTGTCAGTTTTGTGATGTCAGTTATAGCTGTACATTTCTTATAGTGTTTTGTTTATCAGTCTCTTACACGGAGTCTGCATCCTAACATGCTGAGTAAGTGAGACTTAGGCTCTTATCATGTTAGACGTATTTACATATCATTTTATACACTTCTTTATGATCATTGTATCTGTAGAGTAACTCTTAAGTGGAGAGTGTGGCAGTAGAGGACTTCCGTGTACAGGGGGAAGCAGTGTGTAGCGGCGACGGTGTTCTGCCCCTCACACTACCTAGTTCCCAGACAATCAATCGGCAAGGACGTGTTCCCCTAGAGATATCGACCGGCTGGAGGGAGGGAGCGAGCCGGGCACGCCTGGTGGGGGGAGGGGAGGCGACTCATGGCCAGGGAGAGCAGCAGCAGCGATGGCGGCAGCAGCAGCAGCAGCAGCAGGAGAGTGAGGGGGAGCAGTAGAGAGAGCAGTAGGTGAGGAGGAGGACGGGGGAAAGACAGGAAAGGGTGGTGATGAAAGGAGAACAGCTGATGGAGGGAGAGATAGGTGTGGGGTGGGGGAAGTGGAGAAAGATGAGTTAGTGAGGGCAGATAGAAGTGAGGTGCTTGTGAGTGAGGGGTGGCAGCTAGTGAGGAAGGCTTGACAGAGGTTGAGGAAGATACAGGAGAGTTGGGAATGTAGAGCAGAAATGGGTAGTGGGGTAGAGTGTAGAGTGATGGGTGGGTAAGGTAGGAGAGAGGAGAAGTCCGAGCACCAGGGGAGGTGTGTGTACACAGACCATCATGATCCTGCTGAGCAATAGGTACCTCGTTAACTGCAAAATATTTATGTTACACACTACTTTGTTAAACCACAGTGTATACATCCTTGTTATCCGCTTCATGTAACATCTGCACTGTGTAAAGAACAGGAAAGTGTTATTGTTAACATAGAGATGCACCAGTGGCAGATGGGCGTCAGGTTGTGTGAGGTGGGGATGCCTTACAAGAAGCCCCACGTGAACCCGTATTGTTAAACATTATGAAGGAACAGGCTGAAACGGGAAAGATAGGCGGGCTACACCTCACACACAGCCACTGCTGCACCACTGGAGTGTGACAACAGCATTACTGCACATTTGTCAGCAGGAAAAGCTTCAACACGTATGCATGTAGACAGTGTGGCAGCGCTGACGTCAGCAGTTAGGAGTGGTGCATGCAGATAGCAGTGGTATGAGCAGGCGTCAGTGATATATGGATGGCACATAGTCCATAGGATTGCATTAGAAAGGACAGTAGAAGGCCCGTTGGACTTGGAAGAGCTTACCTTTATACATCGCTGATGAAGTCATCACCAGATGATGACGACGGCCTTAACGTATGCAGCTAATTATTGTAGTCTTGAGGAGACAACACTGGTCTTTGAAGTTGTCAGTAGTGTATGTTAGTCATCATAGTCTGATCCATATAGCACTAGTATATGTAGCATCACTAATATATGAACGTAGCTCATGTATATGTGGGCATTACTGGTGTCTTATTTTTTTTCTCTTGGCGCCGATCAAGGGCTGCATCAAGACTGGCGGCCTTTTAGGGAAAATGGGAGATCAAAAGCGTCTACCATTCTGCAAGTTATCATATACCCGTCTCACTAAGATGCATGTTGTTGGAGGGAAGACGTAAAGTAAAACGTTCCTCTGCCTCGCTGTGGAAGGAAGGGAACAAACACGGAATCGATCAATCCTGGAGTTGCCAGCACTCACACAGTATCGGTGGGACAGTGACCTGCGGCGTGCTGTATGGCGTAGCCACGGCAGGAGGAGGGGGATGCAGGCTTTACTGATGTATGCAGGTGGTAGTGACGTATACCAGAAACGCATCACGTTGTACACATAGAAACTATTGGAAAGACCGATCCCAAGCCTGCGTGCAACTGTAGCCATGTATTGGATTGAGTGACGTGGTAGGGTATGAAAAGAAAAAAAAAAGAAGGCCACAGCTATAAGATGCCAAAGGAACCCCTGTGCTCACATGGAAATGAATTTAACAGAACTAATTTCATCGGAAGACATTTTTCCAAGCACTGTATGCATTACAGTGGGAGTTCATTCTTTGTAACATAGCTCCGACCAGTATTTGGGTAGATTGACTGAAGTACACCGAATATACATTAAAGATGAACTAGTGAGACAAGATTAAGGTTCAAGCTTTAACGAAAGCGACATTTTCTTGATTGATAAAGGAAACTTGAAGAAGGAAACTCGTAATAGACAATCGTTGCTTTCAGATGGGGAAAAACATGTCTGTCAAGAGAAGTGGAAGGAACTAACGGAGAATTTAGAACCTCATACGAATATCAGAGAGAAGAGAAACAAAGACCCATTAGTGAAGTGGAAATAACGGAAATATTTTCATTCCACTGGGAAGTCAAGTCATAGACTGCTATATTGCTGTTGACCCGATTAGTGCAGATGACATACGCAAAGGTATGAGAAGGTGAGGGAAATATTAAGGAAGCAGTTTAACTCATTGCTTACTTAATGGACAGTCATACTGAGCAGAAAGAGCCTACCCGCCCTCAATAAAGAGAGGGAAAACTCTACCGTCACGAACACTAGACGTCCTCTGGAAGGGCAGTCTGGATTTCGGTGTTAACCCAGAAAGTCTGAAGCTGATAAATACTCGCACTCCTTGTAGTAAAAGGCAAAACAGTGAAAGATCTCGACTAGTAGGTCAGGCATCACATCTTACTAATTTGTTTGAGAATTAAAAGTTTGGGAATTAAGTAGACAATGATTTCATTCAGACATGCATTTCGTAAATGCCAGTAGAACGTAGCTTTATTAAGGTGGTCATTGTTCTGTATTACCGATGAGAGTATGGAAGCATTAAGAGAACTAGGAAAATACTGCGAAGATATATCCAGACTTTGCAAGAGCCTTTGACAAATGCAGTTATGGAGTCTAGGCACACAGAAAGCTAAAAACGGGAGTAGAGTAACTAGTGGCTTTCTTACACTGAATGTGTCCTGGTTAGAACAGGGGAGCTACCTATAAATAATGGAAATAGTTGAGACAAGCCAGTAGGAAATTCAGAGACAGGTTAGATAAGTATATGTCTTGGTAGTGCACCGCCTGATCATCCCAGACCTGGAGGCCGCGACCTCAAAAGCTTGACTGATCAAAAGAGCAGTATTGTAGTTTGCTCCCCTAATGAGGGGTTTCGTATTGTCGAATGTCGAAAACCAGCTTCAGGCTGTGTCCGAGATAAACCCAGTGTTAAGGTCTAAACACAGTCTAGGGTTAGTAAAGCAAAGGGACAATTGGTCCGTCGCTGGATGAATACGAAAAGGAAATTGAATTCCTGTGGAATGCGCCTGTCTATCCAGCATGCAGCAGTCGGTCTGGCATAAGGGCTACGACAGTAAGTACCTTGGAGTATTTGGTTTTCACAGGTCGGGATGCAGGGGGTAACGGCGAGCCCAGAAGCAGCTGTAGGTACCCTATGCGAGTTTCAGTGGTGTATGCAGGAGCTGCTTGACGTTTGCAGGTGTGGCGCTGCTGTATTCAGGCAGCACTGATGTATGTAGGCGTTTGCGATGCAAGTGGCGCTATTTAATGCAGGTAGCAGTGGTATATGCAAGCAGCACTTCTATATGCAGGCATCAGGGATGCATGTTGGTGGCACCGGTGTATGTAGGGATCTCTGAAGCATGTTTGCAACGTTAATGTATGCAGGCATTACTGTAGCATGCATGTGCAGCCAGAGATGGTCAAACCAAAGGAGGAGCATGGTATGTGTATGTGCACTAGTGGTAGGGCGAGAGCAACAATTTGAGGCAGGAGGCAAGGGGGTGTGGGAGTCGGATGGCAGGGTTCAGAGGGTTGCGTCCCCGAGGGTGTGATGTTTGCCATGGCCTGGGGTATCAGCGGGGATCACCGGGATACGACCAGGTGATCGCTCCATCTTGCTGCCGACGTTGGGGGGGCCGCCGCTAGTTCATAGCCTGTCACGCAGGGTCCCCACCATGGCTCACGCCAGGGTTCACTCCCTTCCCTTGTCTCCCTCGCTTTGTCTTCCCTCTCTCGCCACATTGGCTCTCCTTCGCCTTTTCACTCTTGCCCTGCCAAGTTCATCTTTTCCTGCTTCCTTTCCTCATATATAACTTCTTCCACTCCTTTATCAGTCACCTACACACACACACACACACACACACACCGTCATTGGTGTAGGATATATCTAGCACTTGACGCAGACACGAATCATTGTTTTGTATCATATTTTGCAGATGATACCAGAATGAGTATGAAAATCACGTCGGGAGAAAACTGAGAAACTACATACTAACATAGACAAAGTCTCTCAGCGGGCAACCTAAAACGCTATGCTTTTCATTGGGGATTAATTCCAGCTCCTCCAGTATGGGGAGAAGTTTAAGAAATGAAGAGCAGGTCAGAATACCAGATGGACACAGACGTAATCATATCACGATTGAGAAATATTGAAGACCGTAGTGAAAAGGCAACAGTTGCCTCTTCCTGAAAAATGGTGTGAGTGATCTTGCGGACCTTCAAGGCGCTAATATTCTTATGATTAGAACAATGTTGTGTGCTAACATCACCGTACACGGCAGACGAAATTGCGGAGCTAGAAAATTTTCTGAGGTCTTTTACTCACCTTACTGACGCAGTAAACGAAAAAAAAAAAACTAGGAACGACGAAAATTACAGAGGCTGTAAGCTAAGGAACGCTGACAGGAGAGGTATATCATTATTCTTGGAAAATCATAGAATGCATGGTCTTCGACCTTCACTAAAAAAGTTATTCCTTGTTTTCACCACAGACATTAAAGACTAAAATGTTATCTCTAAGAATCAAAAGGTGCAGTAAGGACAAAAAGAAAGTAATAACTTGGGAGGATCCTGGGCCCAAAACTATTCAACAGAGATCATCTTTAGTCAACACAAACGTTACAAATTGGACAAAGGAGAATTTTAAGAAGGCTCTGAATAAGTCTTACCATACGATGGAAAGGCGGTCCTGTCTCCATACACGCCAAGGAAGTTGCCAAACGCGCGATGACTAACCCCCATACTTAGTTACCAATGATTCCACCATTTTCTTGGCAGGAAGGCCGCTGAGGTAATATATTTTCTTGGAAACATTTTACTCTGGATCTGTAGAAAGCGTACGATAAGGATAATAGGTATGCTCTGTGGAAGGTGTTGCAAATAACTAGTGTGGGAGGAAAGCTGCTAAAAGCATTTAAGAGTTTTATCGAGATAGTAAGGCAATATTGCGTCTAGGAAGAGAGGAGTGTGAGTTGAGCGTTCCAGGTGGGCATGGGTGTCCTTCAGGGGTGTGATGTCAGCACTGCTGTTTGATTTTTTTCATGGATTGGGTGTTGAGGGAGGTGAATGTAAGGGTCTTGGGGAAAGGAGCAGGTATGCAGTCCTAGGGATGGGTGTTGGGTCAGTTGTTATTTGCTGATGACTCTGTACCGGTAACAGATTGCGTTGAGAAACTACAGCAGCTGTGACTGACTTTGGGAGAGTGTGTCAAAGGAGACCGTTGAGAATAAATGTGAAGAAAAGTAAAGGTATCAGATTTAATTGTGAAGAGAAACGGGTTATTTGGAGTAAGTAAGAATGGAGAAAACTTGCAGGAAGTGTAGCGTTTTAGTTACCCGGGAACGAATGGAAACATGGGAGCTGAAGTGAGGCTTGGGGATGAGTAAGAGGGCAAAAGTCCTGGGCGCATTGAGGAATGTTTGGAAAGAAAGATCACTGTCTTTAAGGGCAAAAATGGTGCTGTATGGATGCGAGACGTGATCCTTAGGCAAAAATGTCGAGTAGAGGATGGATGTCTTGGACATGAAATGTCTTCAATGGTGTGAGGAGGGTTGATCGATTATGAAATGATAGGGTAAAGGAGATATGTGGTAGGGAGAGAAGTATATTAAACAGCTGAAGTTGGCCGAATTGGATTGATATGGCACACGGGACGACGTGCTTTTAGGTGCGTTTGAGGGAACTAAAAAAGGTCCGTGGGGCTTGACTGTCAGGGGCTCTGGTTTCAACGTATTATACGTGGTAGCTATAGTGGGAATGTGAGCGAATGAGGCATCTGTTCGTCTGTTCATAACGCTGCCTCGCCAGCTTGGGAAAAGGCAGACGTATGAAAAAACATGTGTACTGATGTATATTTACCATGTAAAGGGGGTCATATCTTCTATCAATAGAGACGCCTAGGAATTGCTAGAGACACACGATGACTATCTCCAATATAGTTTTACCTCCACGATAATTTATCGTTATGCATGATAAGGAAAAATTGCCAGCTGTTAGGGGGGTATATTTTTGAGAAAATATGTTGCTGTTGAATTGAAAGGTTGTGTTGATAGTTAGAAGTGTGAAGAGGAAGAATGGTAAGGGTGAGTTGTTATACCACTGAACAATGCCATTTCACCGTTCTCTCAGTTCCTCGCAGGAACGAGCAGACGTGGGCCGGAGTCTGCTAGTATTTATGAAGTGTACAAGAGCAGCCAGACTGTGATGGTAACGTAGGCCTGTAAGCCGTGCATTCTAAGAGCTTGGTCGATCAATGATTCACCTTAGGAGATTAGACTTAGAGCCGTGGGAGTAGAACTCTGAAGACGACTCCATGTATACCTTCTCGAGTTAATAGAATTACCAGATTCTCAGTTCACGTCTGTTGAATAATCCTCATTGTGTTACATTGTTATGACGTGAGGTTTTCTTTACAACGTAACTCTTATTGTAATAGATTTTCACTGCATCGTCAAGTACAAATAAAGTGTCGTCTGGATGAAATATTCGAATTTTTCATCCAATCTTTAGTCTGTGCGTTACTGTTTTTGTTTTGTACTTTCTCTGAAAAGAAAGAAGGTCCGACTGTGCGTGGTATATAACATGCTAATGCTTGGCCTATTTTCCTTTGATATCGCTCCTTTCAGGAAGATTGAAATAGTCTTTTGATGTGTTTGTCTTGGATCGCAGAGTGATGTAGAATCTTGATAAAAAGATATTTGTAGAACTATAGTGTAGGAGTAGAACTGTAACTTGACACAACGAAACTTTCACTGCCTAAGGTATAGTGAAGGAGATCCTATTGCCAAGGATTTTGACTTTGTGGAAAAAAAGACCTTAGTGCTCAGAGTCTCGACTGGATAAGAAAGACCTCAGTGGTTACAATCTTGTGTTTGCCTAGAATCTTATTTTTAAGAAAATGACGCTATTACATAAACTATTATATAAAAAGGACGCCACTGGGGAGACTGCTGAGGGTTGTAACTGTTTCCTCACGGAAGACCCCACTGCTGTAAGTCTTGGACACTGTGAAAAAAGATATTATGAAAGTAACAGTCTTATGGGGGAAATCCTTGTTTCTTAGGATTTTATAATTAGACCACATTGTTGACGGTTCTGATGAGGAAGGTCCCATTCGCTGGGATCAGTACCTCACTGCCCATTTTCGTGTCTTAAAGACGAAAGATCTGACTGCCTTGGATCGAGTTGCCTGAAGAAAGAGTGACATTGCTCATAGAACGTGCTGCATGTAGCTTAGCGTCCCTAAGACGCATTAAACATTTTCACTGGAGACTTGTGGTACTGCCAGGTTACAATTTCGTAGTTCACAGTTTGAGTAAAGACACTAGAAGCTCATCATTCTTTGTAGTACTATCAGTTTGTTTCATGTGAAAGACGCAACGAAGAGATAGATTTTTTGTCGATAAGTAAGATTGAAGTGACCTTAGCCAAACAGTGTGGCAGTGAACAGTGTCTCTTTAGTGTGGTCTTCGTCGATCCTAAGAGGCAGCGCCTGTGAGTGATCAGTGCCTATCAGTGCTCCCCCTCCGTATTGCCCGAGGTCCAACTCCGTACAAAAGTGGCGGTGATAGTTGTCAGTCCCGTACCGTCGCCCCTCAGTTCAAGAGCCAGTCCGCCCTACAGGCAGTGACCACAGTGCCAAGTATAGCCATCATCTGTGGACGTCATTATCGACATCGTACACCTGAGAAGTGTCACGAGAGGGTGTGCCATACTGGTCGCCGTGCCCCTCGTGCATGAGGCTCAGGGCCAGCCTCCTGCTTACCTCGTGCCCAGGATAGTATGTAAGTAGACCACTGAGCCCATGTGATTGTTGACCAAGGTAGTGTAGTGTTGTGAGACGTGTGTCCTCAGCTCTTGGTGTCGTTCTGAAAGAAATAATGTCTTGAGAGAATAAGTACCTGTATGACGAGTTGCGCCATAGTGTTGTGTGTGGGCGGTAAGAACGAACCATAGTCTTGGGTAATAAAGGTAAGGAATTACCATATTCTTTGGTGTTTAAGTTAAGGAAGAACCATATTGTTGTGTATTAAAGTTAAGGAAGGACCATACTCTTGTGTATTAATGGTAAGTAAGAACCGTATTCTTGGGCATTAAACATAAGGAGGAGCCAGAGCCTTGGGGTTTGTAAAGATTTTGAGTTGCTTATGTTAATCACCTTCTTGCCACTTGATGGCTTCATTTGTTGTCGTAACATGTGGTACATTGTGCATACTCTCTGGCCGAGATGGTGATTAAGAAAGTTAACCGCTCTACACAACTGTCGAGTTCACTTGGCTTGAGTGGGCTTAAGAGCTTCGAGCCTACATGAGGTATTGTTGAACAATTAATTCATCAAGTCCTAAAGTTCCTGATGATTTTAACTAAACACTGTAGCTAAAAAAGAGTTTATTTCGAATTCCTTGGTGCCTTAGGCAAGATTTAAGATTGTTTCCCAAAAGAAAAACGAGAAAGGATGTTGCACGTATATACTCAGACAACAACGCCTTTTAAATAACAAGCGTGAGTGAAGTGTGTGTCATGTGTCAGTCTGGGTTTAGAGTAGAATCAGACTTGGGGAGCAAGACCATGATATCTTCAGGTTGTCTCTGTCTCTACCAGGCAACTTACATTGTCCCCTTCAGCAACAGCACCATCCCTGGGAATAGGGTAGAAAGAATACTCTCCTCATTTTTCCCACATGTCGCACAAGGAGACTAAAGGAGTGGGAGCGGGCACTGGATACCCACCCTCTTCATCTATTTCAGTTTCCTAGAGATGTAAGAGGAGTCAAACGGAAAGTGCTCATCCTCCACGAAGGCTCAGGCTGGGGTATATGAATGTGATGGATGTAACCGAGTCTTAGGTGCATTGAGGAGTGTGTAGGAAGGTCACACTGTCTATGAGGGAAAGTATGAGTATATGCGATGGTAGATGATCCCCAAAGGTGTTGTGTGGAGGCAAGGGATGGGCCATTTATGAAATTGTGCGAAATAGGGTGAATGAGTTGGAAAGGAAACGCTGGAGGACTGCATGTGGTGCGAGGAAGATGTATCAAACAAGAGATGATAGGATAAGAGAAGGTGTGAAACTAAGAAATGTTTGTTTGAGAGGGCTTAGGAGGGTGTGAGGAAACGGTTTGGACAAAAGGAGAGGAAGAGTGACGAGAGGCTGAGAGTATACATGGCAGAAGTGGAGGATACAAGGAGAAAGGGGAGACTGAATTGGAGATGAAAGGATGGAGTGTAAGATGCTTTGTGTGATCAGGGCCTGATCATACAAGAGGGTGTGAGATGTGCACGTACAGTGATTAGAGCGATGTTTTATAAAGGAGGACGACGTGCAGTCAGTCAGTAGGCTGACTTAGGGTATATGAAGCGGGCAACGTAAACGAGGGTATATAGGGGCTTGGCTTTGGATAGGGGTCTTTGTTGTCGGTGCATTATACAAGAACAAAAGAGCAAAAGAGGCCGTTTTTCGTCTGTTGCCAGCGCTACTTCGCAGAAGCGGGAAAGAGCTAGCGAGTGTGAATGAAAAAAAAATTATGATTATTAGTATTAGTATTATCATCTTCGGTTGGCCCGCTGCTGCTGGCCATGAACCCAGCTTACATTATTTTGGAGGAAGGTCACTACACCCTTGGTTTCACGAAACTGCCTCTTTGCTACACACTCATCATCACTTTGTCGGTGCTGTACGCTTATCTATATATATATATATATATATATA
>JAUTXX010521183.1:0-11421 GCA_032273605.1 Panulirus laevicauda | reverse complement strand
AAGTTCTTCCACATCATTCCGTCCGAAAGTACAGGTCTGCAGATTTGTTTGGCTTATATCAGGCAAGCCTGCAAGACAGTCGCCTAGCATCATATCTTATGGCGGGGGTAACTATGCAGCCGATTTGATATCTTGGGAGCAGTTCTGCAGCAGACTGTGTTAACTGAGGAAGCAATCCCCTGTGATATCTGAGGGTTAGTTCCACGAGCTGGAATAATAATGCGAAGGTGAAATAGACTCTGGAAATATAACAAACCAGTGGTAAAAAAAGCAAGACAAGGAAGACAATACAGTTGCGATAAAACAAGCAATCAACAGGAACTAAGGCTCTGACATTCCATGCACTGAACAACATTCTGCTGTACAAAATTTAGCATGAGTGACTGAGCGTACTCATGGCTATTTTGAATTTCGTCTAACCCCGCGGTGGTTTGAGTCTGCCTGGGGCAGAATTTAGCCGAAGAAGGCATCTCAACAAGCATCTTAATTTCAGACGACGAGGGTCAGCTTAGCGACCTGGTGGGCCGTACGACTGGGAGGGCGTAGTTGGCGGGGCGTACGACGGTGACGGTGCTTTCGGCACGCCGTATGAAGGGGAGGGTTTCGATACGGTCGTGATCGATATGGGTGCTGGGGGAGGTTTGGTGGGTAGTGGCAGTGGCTCCAGGGTCGTCTGGGTGGGGATGAGGGCGGTCAAGTCCAGTGAGGGAATGATTTTGGGGATGTTGATGATGGGCAGCTGAGGCAGGGTGATGGCTGGGAGTTGGGGTGGAGGCGGGAAGTCGGCTGTGGAAGCCACACGCACCAGGTCTCCGACACCCGTGCCCACGGCGGTGGCTATTCCTCCTGCAGATTCCACGAAGGCACCACCGACTCTCATACCAGCATTGAAGGCGGTGGCGCCAACGTCCAAACCGGAGGCGCCCAGCTTGGCGATGATTCGTCCCTTAATCGCCAGCGTGTCTTGTATGAGCCGAATGAAGATGTCTAAGGCATCCTTCAAGATGTCATTCTTCGCTGCAAATATATCACCCAGGTCGTCGGCAGACTCGGCCAGGACATCGCTGACTGCATAACTGAGAGGCTGACTGGCTCGGATGACTTCCGACAGGACGCGGGCTTTGATACTGGGCACCTGTAATTGAAGGGTGTGGTGACCTCATAGTCTACAGCGTTAAACACACCTACACGTACGTGCATTAGCACGGAACACTCCACTAGAGATAACCTGCAGCAGTGACAGACCCAACCTGTGATGGCAGACGTCTGTAAAGGTGACCACTTGCGCAATGACCTTCTCGCAGGGGTAACCAACAATAAGGGAACCTACCTGAAGTGACGATCACTTATAAAAGAGAACCTTGAACCTGAAGGGGAAAGAAGCTTCCACTGACTGAAGACCAACCTGAAGAAGAACACGAAGGACGGCGGCACTAAGCTGTCCAGCATAGTGGAAGCCTTCGCTGGCCACCTGGGCGGCTGTCCGTATCCCTTCGGCCTTGTTGTCCACCAGCCACCTGTTGAAGACCATAATATTCCTGCATTCCTGATCCCACGTACATATAGCTAACAACATTTTTTGATTCCATATACATACAGTTAATAGCATTCTTGATTCCACGTACACACAGCTAACAGCATTCTTGATCCCACGTACATATAGCTAACAGTATTCTTGATCCCAAGTACATATATCTAACAACATTCTTGATCCCACCTACACGTAAGCAACAACCAGTCTCCACCATTACTATTTGTTTTTTGTTATTGATTCAAATCTTACGGAAAGTGTACCACCTTCCTCGTGGTATATGTGATCCATATCAACATGATGGAGCTAGGAAGACCTAAGTACATGGAATACATAGGAACATAAGAATGAGAAGAGATAACGTCATTTTATGTTTGGCGGGGTGGCGACGGGAATAAATAAGAGCAGACAGTATGAATTATGTACTGCATGTAAATGTCACATGAAATCAGTGAGCATTTTTGTAGATAGATTACGGTGGATGACAAACTTTTGCCCACACCCAATAGTTGTTACTTATATACATACCCAAACTGTTTTTGAAACTGGCAGTGTTTTTTCGACTGATGACATAATTTGGCAACTTGTTTTTCCATTCGTCTACAACTGTATATTTCTAAATCATCTGACACGACCATTCATGCTTCTTTTACATACGGTAACATAAGGAACACCTGAGCAGTAACTGAAGACGTATGAAGTAAGCTGTAATAACTGATACTTTCTCTTATCTCCATAACAATTCAACTGTGACAAGTACTAGTGTGTGAAAAAAAATGAAGTCAACATCTCTGAAATGTTAAGCAAGCAATGCCTCAGATAATGAAAACTTTAAGAAAAGCAAAACCAATTTGTGCAGTATTTATGAAATCCACTGGTATAGTTAGCTCTTTGGTGTTTCTCTACAGGTATCAATAAATCTTTCTTTTCTTTCATACCTGTTCGACACTTCATATGCCTTGGTTCACTCCAATGGCAACACGTCACTCCCTGTGTACCAAACTCCATTAAATCAATCTATCCCGTGCACGTCTTTCACCCTCCTGCACGTTCAGGCCCCTAACACTCAAAATCTTATTCACTCTACCCTACATCTACAGTTCGGTCTCTCCTTTCTCCTTGTCCCCTCCACCTCTGACTTATATATCCTTGTCAACCCCTCTTCAATCATATATCGATGTATATAATCCTTTTAACAGCATAATACGCATCACACACACACACATACACAAAAAAATGCGTATGTTTTGCGCTGAAGGTTCTTTGAACAGTAAAAATTTGATATCTCAAACATGAAGTGAAAGCGTTTGTTTGTTTTCACATAAATAGTACAAAAATTCACCTCTAAATATGCACGAAAACGTTTTCTTAAAATACCATCATTATCACAGATCTAATATTTACGTCCAAACCTTTACTGACCTGGCAGCCTGGGCTCCTCCAGCAGCCGCGGCGGGTACTACTTCAGCAAGGACCTGCGACGCGCCTTGACCAACACTCTTCAAAGCCTGGCCCACGCCGCCGACCACGCTGGCGGCTTGCTGGGTCGCCCCGGTAAACACCTTCCCGAAGTCCTTTGTGATGGTGATGGAGGGAGGCTGCGGTAGTGTGGCGGTCACCGACTTGGTAAGCGTGACCTGTGGGGCTTCATAGGAAGGGTTGCTGGAGGGAAAGCCAAAGGGCGGGTCGTGTTAATGCTGAGAGACAAGAAAGGCGTGGGGTATGCCATTTCATTCTGGGTACAAACTAAGAAATGTGTATGCTAAACACCTCTCTCCCCCCCCCCCCCCACACAAAAAAGGTACAGTAAATAGGCTGACTTTCTTATGTCAAATGTTTGTATACAAAATAAAAGCACAAGTATTTATGGAGGTTTGGCTTCTAGAAGTGCCTTTTTAAAACGTCTAGCAATTCATTCTTTTCTTTAGTCTTGCAGTGAAAGATTCTGTTCTCAGTAAAATAAAGATGTTGAGATTTTTCATATAGAAAGGAAAGGAGATTTTACAATGATAATAAAACCAAAACAATATTACGCATTTTCCGCTGCCACTATTAGATTCAACGCTATATTTTTTTTCTAGCAGCTGAAAAACTTATGTACATTCTGAAATATGAAATTCGTTATGTTCATATTCTTTTTAGTCAGTACTACTACTACTACTGAAAATTATGATGATGATAATATAATAATGATGATGATGATGATGATGATAATAATAATAATAATAATAATAATAATAATAATAATAATGATAATGATAATAATAATAATAATTGTTTACCTTGAAATCTGTGATGTAATGACTAGGCCATCATTGTCCTCAGCCGAGTCGCTGTTGTGGGAAAGAATGCATTAGCCACTTGCACATACACACAGACGCACACACACACACATACGTTATCTGGCGTGAGCTAATACCGTAAGACTTCTGATGCAATAAAAGGCTCTAACATGAAATTTGAAAGTATGATCGATTGTGCAACGAGGGTAAAACTGACGAGCACAGACACACAATACACATCTTAGGGTGAGGCAGTCCAATTAGTCGCGTCAGCTGTAATGTGAAAGTTCGGTGCTTGTATGGTTACTTTTTTTACAATATATAATTTCAAAGCTACTAGCAAACACATTTAAGTGCGAATAGAATAAGGATCGGGCTTGGAACTCGGTGAAAAAAAGAAAAGATTTAAAACGGCCGTATTTCAAGACTTCAAACTGGAATCGCCACCGATATCTTATTTTCGTTTTCTACGAAGCTGACACTGCTTACCAAGCCAACAGCGGTAATGTTACAGATATCGCAAATTTAAGATATAAACTGAATATATTTCTACTCACACTCCTTGGCTACCAAAAAGTAAGCCAAAGTAAGTTTAGTGACGTTTATTAAGTCAGCGTTGTTTGTTAGCTTCGCACTATCAAAAATAAAGAACACGTTTGATGCGATGGTCATAATATCAACACGGAATTACTCGTTCTCACTGCCTGATGCTTAAAGCGTTTAATAATCTACAGAGTAATGAGTTACTAAGATACATTAAATATAGCTTACTCATACTAGAGCCGAAATTCCACCCGCAATAGAAAATGTCAGAAAGTTACAAAAAGAAAAAGAAAAAAAAACACGACAATGTAGAAAATGAAGCCACAATACACTTCTTGTCTGGCTCTGTATTACACTAGCTTCACCAGTCTTCAACCCAAGGATCCAGTCAGTGACCAGTCAGTACTCTATGTACAGTCCATGCGCTTCACTACCAGTCACTACTGCTACCAAGGTCCGCCTCCTTCCACAGTCAGTCATAGAGATGGCATGGGCGGCGGTGCTGTCGGGGCTGCTCTGGTCACTTGGTTACGCCACGTGGTCGAGTCCCTGTCAGCTGAGAGGCCACGTGGTGGGAGGGTCACGTCCACAAGCACGACCAAGTAGCTCAGATAAAAACTATTCAAAGACATTAATTTTGGACGGGAATTCCACTAATGCCATGTGTGGAGGATGAAAGTGTGGGTAGAGCGAGACACAGACATGGTAGAATCTCCCACAAAACTGGTAGACAAACACAATCTTAAACGAAATGTTCAGCTACCATCAACTTAGCCAGATCCACTGTTGGAGCTGATTTAAGGTATCTAATAATCATAACAACCTCAAAGGTGATTTTTCAGTTGGAAACATCTTTGTTTACGCCTCTGCATCATCAGGTGTACAACTGGTACTCCTTCCTTAATGATATCATCTTTCGAGAGGAAAGATTAGATGACGTGACGAGGAGGTTTCCAACCAGTCATCAACATGCAGTAGTAATGGTGTCAAGATTACCTCATCCTGACTGACGTCATCCAGTTCCACGGATGTGAATTTTGATACCAGTTCTGTGAGAGATTCTACACCCTGTTGGTGCAACTTTAAGGCTACACTTTCGTGTCTTCTGTAAAATGATTATCATGTGAAGAAATCAAAGGCGCTATGAATGTAATACAGCAAATTTGATGAAATATCTAACACATGGGTATTTACTCACCACTTCTAAATATTCAGTGATTATATAGGATTAAACATTAATCTCAAAATCATTACAGAAATAATCTACCGTCAATGGGAGCTGAAGTATTCAATGTTTGGACATAAAGCAACAGATATTACTATTTAGCAACTACCTCAGTTTCTTACGCACTATAACCACATGATAAGACTATTTATCATTTATGATATTCATCATTTATCTTAACTCAGCGTTACTAATTTTCAAATTGGGGAAACTGAGCAACCACATTTATTCCTGTAACCATTAGCGAACACTACTGCTACAAATACTAGGCAACCACAACCACTATTGCGACTACTGGCAGCTACTACCATCACCACTATGATTATTAGGGGAACAACAACTACCAAATAACCACCTCCTCCACCTACTAGGCAACCACAACAACTACTATAATTACTATACAAACACTACTTCTGGAGTTACTAGGCAACCATCACCCCTTCAATAACAACTAGGCAACTACAGAATGCAATTACAACCATAATTATTACTACAACCACAACCACTGCTGGTCAATCACAACTACTACTGGAACTACCGTAACCGCAACTACTAAAAGACAATTGCTCCGCAACCATCATCACCACTGCAACTATTCAACAACCACCATCACCACTGCAACAACACGACAGCCACCATCGCTGCTGCACTACGCGACAGCTACCATCATCAATATTACAACCAGTTCCCGACGGACACAACGACTATTGCTGCTAACCAACACCTACTACTATTTACCACACAATCACCCAACAACCACCACTAGAACTACTTACCACACTGCCGTCTCAGCTACAACCGCCTGCCCCCCATATAGAAAGCCTTGTGACAAAGACGAATAAGCTTCCAACAATAACATATAAACAACAATTACTACTCCTATTACTACAGAGGCTCAACCACCTCTGCTACAACTACGAGAAATTTAAATACTAGACCGCATCCACAACCAAAATCCACCATGAACGAAAGTACTCCAACAGCCAATGTGGTTTTCATATAATCAACAACAACCACTGTGCCATTTTTGTCCCACACCAATCACCTTGGAAGTGATTGCTGGCTGTTGCTCGCTTCAGGAAGCTGCTCAACTCCCAGCACAAAAAGTAAAGATAGGACTCAGTATTTACAAATTCCTCAACCGCTTATGTTACTGTCCCGGCAGTGCCAACCAACCACAACCAAAGAGAGGAGGCCACGATGGCCAATGTGACGTGCCAAGCTCTCTCCCTCTCCGTCAACTCACTAAATGTAGTAAGGCGGGTCGCTCCCTGACGAAAAACTGTGGAGAAAGAGGGATTATAGCTAGCGAGGAGCGGCAGAGGCTGCCCACCGAACACTTAAACTGAGGGAGAGAGAAGGAAGAAGAACTGGCTGGAGGGAAAGAGGGAGTCACTGGGAATGGAAAAGACCAAAAAAAGGCTAGAGAGGGAGAGAAGAGCTGGTTGAGGAACAGTAAGATGCAGGATTAATACGAACTGACCGGGTTAAAAGCGATGTCTGATTGGGAGAAAAGGGGGACAAGTTAAGAGGGGCAAAATCTTTGGAGTCAAGAGGACATTGCAAGGATTTAGGGAACTCTGTAAATCGACTGCAGGGAATGGAATTAGTTCACGTCTCGAAAGTGCTGGGGTGGGGGGGATGTGTCAGCTGAGGGTAAAGTAGTTGAACGAAAGGAAGAGATCTACATTGGGGAGGAAAAAGGTGGGGTGAAAAAAGGAGTTATCTGGGAGGAAGGGAACGCCTGGGGAGATAAAATAACTCAGCTAGGAAGAAGCAGTCAGAATGGAGTACATAGGAAAGCCAGGTTATAGAATACCAAATGGCCTATGATGAATTTGCTTGCTAGAGGACAGTAAGAGTACCCTGCAGTGTTAATCTATGTAGATGAAGATACGAAAGTAGATCAGAGGGGGTCCTCTCGACCCAACACTCCCTCCGATACATCAGCCGGCAGCAAAGTAAAGTAGCAATACGGACAAAGTATACTAGCTTGGAGTTTATGAAAAAAAAAAAAAAAGAAAATCAGATTTAACCCGAGAAGAGACTTCAAAGAAAACAGCTGAGTTGAAGGAAGGACTTAGGTAGAAAATTAATGGAGACAGGAAAAAGAATAGAATTCATAAGCCAGTTCTCCAGACCACCACTGATACATATATCAAAAAGATTTGCACTGTATAGGAGAACCTACATGTTGTACCACAGTTACGGTTCTAAGAAACTATGACGGAGACCAACTATACATGCTCGCCCGCACCTTAACAATATAAGCTAAAACAAAACTATCCTTTTTCATGAGGAATATCCAATACAGTCTTATTCTTGATGTTGTACTTTCTTAAAATCCTGTGGTTAGAATAATTGAAAATGAGATAGAAAAAAATTAATGTATCCACTTATCTTCTACGAGCTACAGCCATAGCAAGATTAAGAAGTCTTTGGCTAAAACTACGTGCCCTTGGAATAATAAGCTTTACTTGTGAAGCACATGACTACACAACTTGGCTCATACTACGATGTATAAAGAGAGGAGTGCAGACGCGTCTGTTGTTACCTGGGCGCGCTGTAGTGCGAAGCCACCTGCCGGATCTCCCGCTGAAGAGCTTCCTTAGGGATGGATATTAGCTCATACTCCACCTGTGGGGAACACCGAAGGATAGGGTCACTACAGCTGGTGACGATGGCGGTCACACGGCTCTTTCACAAAGTACCCCTTACAAGGAAATAAAGAAGCATGTAACTTCGTTTTCTTTCTTAATGGGGGTATCACTGTTCCTTTTTTAAAGGAATTTTACACGTAGGGTTAATTGGTCTGTATAGGCTTAGCCTAATATCTATCTATGTCTAGCTAATGTCCATTGAATTTGATTACATTCATAAACAAAATCATTTTCTAAAATTATGCAGCTGGGATGGTAATCGTATATAAGATACACAGTGTTCTACGATTATACATTAAGTATAAATTGCAATTTCACATTTCGTACTATGTAGTTTTAAAATTTCGGAGAAAAATGCAGTCTAATTCTACGGAGATATTGCTTCTTCATACAATAAGATAATGCAGTCACTGTTTTTTAAGGACTCCTGGTATATTGGCCAATTGCCGATATGTTTATCTTATATTTAGCTAATTTCATACTGTTTAGGTTTTCATCACGAACACAGTGATATACTTATATATGAACAGGATGGTTTACGGGAAGCTGGAAAAATATCCAGTACTTACATGAAAAAAAGAAATCTTACATGCCACTTACAAGTCTGAAAAACAACATGGGTTTTGGTAGGTGCTTAATGTGTATGAAAGCTGATGGTGTAGAAGATGGTTTAGGGTGAAAAATGTTTCTACAGAGAGAAAGGAGTATCTTTTTAATCCTATTTATACAACCACAGGAATCTCTACTTTTCGTACTGGATTGGACAGTCAGACATGAACGAATACAATGGGGGAAAATGAGGATGTCTCAGCGAAGTGTATATCAGAGCTGAGAGACGGCTGAGACATGAGTGCGTGTGAGGTTTCCCTGTATGTTAAGGATGAGTGTCGGATGGATGAATGAATTTTGAGTGTAGGATGACTCATTTGAGGAGAATGATGGTAGGAGACCAATAATGAAGAACATTTCTTTTTTCATTTATCGTTTCGGTGTGTATGAGTGGCATAGGGAAGGAGGGACGTGGGGGGGTCACAGACTCCCGGCAATAAGTTCCTGGAGAGGTCCAGAGAGGCGGGTTGTTCCGTTGAAGGGAGAGTGCTTGGAGGGCTACCTTCGTCGTGGGTGCTGGAAGACGTCGTATTAGTGAGACACATTACTTCTGCAGACCTTGACTGGTGGGACTGACCTCTCGCTTGAGGTCCTTGCCGTCTTTTTCCTTCTCATCCATGGGCACTGTGGGCACCAGTACCAGGAGCCCCTCCTCGTGCACCTCCACCATGTTGTCTTCAGTGGGCTCGGCAGGCAGCGGAGCGCCGCTCACCACCGCCAGTAGGGCCAGCGTCGTCGCCACCGTCAGCGCCTCCTGCATCCTTCCCTGCAATCTCATCCTGAAGGAGAGAAAAAAGGAAGACGTGAAAATGATATCTTTGCAAGATTCTGAGTTTACAAGCCAGGAGGAGGGTGAAAAAGCTTCTGATATACTATGTCGCGATAAATTATAGTAATGCCATAGAAGGTCAAAGGCCAGGTCGTCATCAAATGTATGTATGCGGTTAAGGACGAAGTAAGACGGGGAAGTGTCATGCATCCCTCACTGCTTAGTATCTATGCATGACGTTGCTCAGAAGGTGTTTGGAATTATTACAGGCGAAGGAGTGATGATAGAGTGTATTCTGGTATATGCTGATGACACTGTTACTGACTGAAACTGCAAACTGCATTATAGCATGTGGATCTGGAGGAATCTTTGGAATGGGAATTGAAAATGAGCATTATGATATATATATATTTTTCTTTCTTTCAAACTACTCGCCATTTCCCGCGTTAGCGAGGTAGCGTTAAGAACAGAGGACTGGGCCTTTGAGGGAATATCCTGGCCCCCTTCTCTGTTCCTTCTTTTGGAAAAAAAAAAAAATGAAACGCGATAAGTTCCCAAGTGCACTTTCGTGTAATAATCACATCATCAGGGGAGACACAAGAAAGAAATATAAGTAATTTTTTTTCCTAACCCTGCAATATTCTGCCGCAAAGGGCATAGATGACTACCTATACAAAGGGGGACATGTGTATCCACATTATAGAGTAGAAATATGATGTCATGCGAACATAACACTGTCACTATAGGTTTCCCCTCACGACCTGGAGCACACTTGTGAATCTTAAATGTCAAGAGAAAGAAATGTAACTTATCAACCACATACACACGATTACATTTAGATCCATATCTGAAGAAAGGAAATCTTTTTCATGTTAGACACTGATCGTAATCCAATGGGGAGAGAAGTAACTGGTAATGCCATTATCACAACTGTTTGTAAATCACACAGAAGGTAATCTCATAATGGATTATGACGTTACGACCTAAACGGTGACGTCACAAGCTGGACGTTGACGCCACAAGCAACACAGTTGTACTCACAACATAGCTAACAACGTCACGACCTTGACAATGACGTTGTGAAGTGCAGTGACGTCACAAAGGGCGGGAGGAAGAAACTACGTGGAGTGTGACGCCCCGACCTTGACAATAACGTTATCAGGTGAAAAAAGATCGTCACGGGATCGCTCGAATGTGAAGCATGAAAACGAGCTCGACTATGAAGTCACGAATCGTAAATGAAGGAAGAGGAATAACAGAAAACGAGCTGGACTGTGACGTCACGATCTTGCAAGATGAGGAGAGGGGCAGGGGGTCGGGGGGGACGAGAAAGAAAACTAACTGGATTGTGACGTCACGGGCTACACCAAGGCGGAAATATTTCTCCTTTCCCGCGTGAAGCAGGCGATATCAGGCACTGGTAAGGCGGGAGACAAGGGTCAGGGTGGCGTGCCGGCGGCGACGGTGGGGGAGACCCGAGTGTGGCCCCCTCCTGATGGCGCCAGTGTCGCGTTGTGAGCGGTGAAAGTCGTACCCCATGATGACACGCGGCAACACTTTCCCTAGATACACCCACCGCTGGTGTTACTCGAGTGGTCTCATATCGCTGACCCAAACCGCCCCCTTGGGGCACGATGGTACGGCCCCCTGAGCACGACGGTACGACCTTGGGCACGATGGTACAGCCCCCTGAGCACGACGGTACGACCTTGGGCACGACGGTACGGCCCCCTGAGCACCAAGGTACGAAGTTGGGCACGATGGTACGGCCCCTGAGCACGCCGGTACGGTCCCTGAGCACG